>JAEBDU010012536.1:0-28994 GCA_016802625.1 Heliconius numata | reverse complement strand
AAATCTAATTTATAATGAAATACTCTAATTATATATTTGAAGTAGTTATAAATTTGTGTGAAATGTGAGTTTGTATACCGAAACCAAATTTTATTTCATTATAATTTTATTGGCTGTGGCTATAAAAATTAAATATTTAAACTTAATTTTAAGGCAACTTTGATTTTCTTTTAAGTGAGTATAGTGTTTTTTTTGCATTATACCTTTAAATATACTTTAAAAATGAAATTATAAGTAATCAAAACTTTACCTAAAAATTGTCCTTACACAAATACTAATGAAAACATAAATTAAAATATGTAGATTTTTTAAATTTTAATTCATAAAATTAATGATTTTGTAATATTTATATTATTTATGTGTAATTTGTACCAAAGCTAAGGAAAGCTGTACTTTACTAGGTTTTTATACTCTATAAGTTATAATTTAATTTTTTTATCTTGAGAGTAGTTTTTGACAAATATTAACAACTCCGATGAAGCTAAAAGCTAGTAGAATAATTTGTCACTTGTTTTAAGTTTTAATATTAAATATATTATACTATATGTTGAAAGTGAGTATTTCAAAAAGATTGTCAAAAGCTATCTATTATAATTTTTATAATCTCCATAAAAAAACCAGAAAAGTTAACAATGAACTGCCTATTTCAATTTAAGTTGTAGGTTCAAATTTAAATGAGACGATAAATATATGGGATAATTTGAAATAAATAAAATATTAATATAAATAAAAAGATAACGAAAGACAAAGATGAATGAACTATTTTTTCCAATAGTTTCTATAGTTCAGTCACTTTGGATATATTGGTTTACGCATCTAATTATTTGGTATACGCTTTTGTTACAATATTTAATTGTCGATTTCAAAAATTGTATCAATTAAAAAAATATATTCGAGACCAATCAATAAGACAGTGATATGCAGTTTTTATTAATATCTTATTTTACAAGGTACAATACAGTTAGATAATTGAAAAATGTTTATCGTTGAACTATTATTTATAAAAAGAAATTACAGTATGCTCGACGAGTCGCGGCCGCTCTGAAGTTAGGTATGGATTTGATTTTGAGGTTTTATCTTTCTTTTTTTTTTAATTGCTTCCCAAATGATCAATGCGTTAAAGTTCAGAAAACTTAACTTCAGAACAGCCACTACTCGTCGACTGTACTGTAAATGACTGGACTATTAATAATGAATGCATAGAAAAAAGTCACAATAAAATTAGATTAAGGTAGACGCAGTCCAGCTTTGAATGTTTGTTACTAAATCGGTTATTGTTAACAATCGCTATATAACGTGAAACGCTTGTATTTATAATGTTTATATGATTATATGGAGTTTCCTGGTATTGATTGTTTTATTATTTCCTCAATAGAAAATCCTTTTGTTGTGTTGTATGTGGTTTTAATTAATTATGTGAGATATTCGTCTCGCTAAATCATTTGCATATGTATATGTGGCTTATGTTATTGTATTTAATTAAAAACTTTACTATTGAGGCCAGTAGGGTCGTAGTGGCGCAGCGGCACAAGGTTGTGACTGTAACGCAACTGTTGTGGGTTCGATTCTCACTCGAGAAAGTGAAATATTTATTTACGTTTATATTTCCATTTTTTTCGCTTTGGTGTCGCCTCCAGAATTCGGCATGTCGTGTTGTCATAGAATTTAATAAGATGCACATTTAAAAAAGTTAGCAAGTATCGTCCAAAAAATATTCTTAATGCCCGTATAGAAATACTTATAAATTTTAGAGGAATGTGAATGGAAAAAAAATAGAACAATATGATAATTATTACGATTGATATTTGTCGGGAAGCATTCAGCCTAAAGTGATATTTATTGTAAGAGGGCAATTCGTAACAAGATCAAGGCCTTATTGAATTCTGCAAACAGACTTCTGCGTTCTGTTTACTAAACAAATTATTATCAATTAGTGTTTTCTTATTAGGCTACAGGACAAAATGCTATTTCTCATTTATTACTATGAAAAATTATTGCTTTTCATTTTAATTTAATTTTCAGTGATATTGACAATCATTTTAAAAGACCTTTTATTTTTTAACGTTAATTCAAAAATAGTTAAAGTAAGAATAAACTGAGGGTGGTAAAAAGCGAAAAGCCAATCTCTTCTTTCTCAATTTTCTTATGAGGTCTTTCAATTTTATTACTCAACCATGACGTCACTTATGGATATTTATTTTATACTAGCGACCCCCTTGCGGCTTCGCCCGCTGTTACTACTGGATTATTCATATAATGTATGTTTGCAAGGCACTTAAGATAATGTAAAAATTAATTAAACTCTAATGCAACCCGCATTTTCGTAGTTTCAATAAGGATTTTCCAATTGTTTTACACAGCAAGGATTTTTTAGTAGGTACCGTAATTTTAAATCTGTGCTACTAATCTTTTCAAGTACTTATTAAAATATTTTTAAATGACTATTTTTAGATAGTTAAATGACTATTTTTAAACGGAAGAAATTATAAACAAAAGCCTACCTACTAATAACTACTACAAAAAATATGAAACCAAATATATCGCGCTGAAATAATACATTCAACTCCAATTATCCAATACGTGCAAACGCATCTAAATCTTCGTTGCTATGCCTCTATAGCGGGCGGGTTTTTTTTTCGAGCTTGTGGTTAATGCTGAAGAGGGTATTCTGTCCCTGATGAAAAGCAAGCACCACGTGGCTGCCTGTGAGGAAAATTAAATAGAATGCATTGGCCGGGAATCGAACCCGGGCTGCCCGCGTGGCAGGCGAGCATTCTACCACTGAACCACCGATGACTGCACATGACGCGCTTGTATAAGCAAAACGTCGCGGGGCGCGTTTCGCAGCAAGGATGTTTTGATATTGTAACAACTTCTAAAGTACTTATTAAAATGAAAAAACAGTAAAAGACAGTTTTGATCTACATTAAATGGCCAACGTAACTAATATACTTATTTATATGCTGAGAGTAAGGGATAAGTAAAACTTGAGTCGGCACAGCTGATGAGTCAATGGCGTTTTGTGTCAACAATTAAATGCGTTTTTCTCTAAAACTATTCGCAATTTCGAAATAGTGTAAAAAGCAAATTTTATCTTCGTTTAACGTAGAAAATTAATAAAGTATTTTAAAGGATAAGGATTAATACCATTATGGAAAAATATCCCTCACAATAAAAAATATATTGAAATTATTATTTTTAGACAGAAATATGATCACTACACGTTATTCTTAAAAGATAAAAATATGCTTCCGCGGACTTTTTTGTAGATCTTATTAAGAGGAACAATACTCCAGTACATTTTTTTCATGTAGTACTTACCATTAAAGCAGCGCATGCGCGAAAGTGTCTCAACGGATAGGACTTTAGACACATTTATCGTATTTATGTTAATTTACATAAGAATGTAGAAATAATAAACTATATATAAACCTTCCCTGAAAAATACTCGACCTAATGGTGAAAACCGTATAAAAATCCGTTGGGTGGTTTAGAAGAAGAAGAGTTAGAAAGTTCAGACAGACACGAAAAGCGACTTTGTTTTATAAGATATAGGATAATATTATTTATTTTTTGTATTTTAAGACGCCCGATCTAAAAGTCATAACGCTATCAAAAGAAAAAAACAATAACAAAATGTAAAAACAATCAAAATAAATTAAACATCAAACAAACTATCCAACCAAATGACTAAATCAGGCAATTATTTTACAAATTTTACCATATTTTTGTCAGATTTTATTAAAAAAAAATCAGCATTATTTCACTACACGAACGACTAAAGCGTATTTAACGCAATCCTTGACCGCACTAAAATTTGCGAAATGTGTTGGAAGTGGGACATAGCGCGGTGGACGACCGTTAACAGAGTCGTTTGCTATAATTGCTCCTGGTACGGGGCTAAATGCATTCATTTGTACTTACTGCTATATGTTTTATTTCTTGATTCTTTTCTGTTTTTCAGCTTCACGCTGTATCGCATGAAACAGGGTAGAGGGAGACTAGTGTTAACACTCTGCTTCCCACTTTCTGCCGTTTTCTGGAAGCCTTGCGTGTTGAGTGGCAGAACCCTTGTTGAATGTTTCCCTGGACATCAGAGTGAAGAAAGTATTAAATATTTAATTTCCTCGAGTCGGGGGATCCTTAAGCTGTCGTGGTTACACTCAGACGCTTATAGCTCTGCGCCAGGACTGGTCTCAATGTCTTATTTCTTGATAAAAGTTGTATAAGCCTTTTGATAGGAAGTTCTCCAGATTTTGCTATTTACTTGTTGCAAAGTAGTTATAGAGAATCTTAGACACTTATTTCTCCGCGTTCTCTAGTAATTGTGGAACTGGTGGAACTTAACGCTGCGTTTTTTTAGAAGCGCAAATATGTCACGTTCATGACTGTCAAGGCGCTGTCCTAATGCGCTGAATTGACCTAATGTTATATCATTACAGGTATATTGTAAATATCTTTTTCCATTCGTTAGTTTTTTTCTAAAAAAGAAAAAATTAAAGTTACGATTTAAAATTTGTATTTACTACTTGTTTTTCCTTGTTCGACATTACAACTTTTAGAATAACGAACTTTACTTTTAGTAAAGAAAATGGAAATGTATAACAAATGAGGTGAATTTTAAATCAATTGGAATAATAAAATATTCAAATGTCGTTTCTTATTTTTCACTTTTGACCTTTGCGAGTCGTTTTGTTATTTTATTCGTTACTTATGCTCGAGTCCAGTGGATATTATTAGACTGGATTTTCCTCTTCCTTTCTTTAACCTGGGAGTAATCTGTCAAAAATGACGTTACCGCTGTGCAATTACATTTTTGCGTTCAAATGATTTTAAAAAATAATTAAAGCAGCTTCACGCTGTATCCCGCATACAGTGGAGTAGACAGAGGGAACCTAGTATGAAGACACTTCATTCCCTATTTTCCGCCGAATTTTTCGAGGCATTGTGTATTGAATGGCGGAACTCAACGAGGGCCGCTATCTTGCTAGAGCGAAAAAATAAAAAAGAAAATATGTATATATATAATAATAATTCATTCCTTCGAGTGGGGATCGAACGGCGAAATAAAAAAATGTTTTTTATAACATTAATAAAGTGTTCATATTTATTTTATTTATTAAGATCCACCAGTGGTAATAACATTAAATTAATCATACAGTATGTTTCTTATATTTAAATTATTACAGCTAAATGCATTACCTTTTAAGGTGAATACCACATGCATTAATGTAACTATATAGCCGTGTACCTAATTATTTTACACAATTATATACACAAAAAATTTAAATTTAAAATTGAGGTTAAGTTACTTAAACATCAGTAAATACAATATTAAATACCACAATGTGTTACGTTTTGGCGATATTTAAAGAAAGAGTCACCGAAAGGATCCAAAGCGGTCCTTTCGTTAACAATTGTGCAAAATCGAGACATAGGGGAATTATTGCCCAAAACAGACCTCCGACAAGGAACTTTGAGAAGATTAGTTTTTTTGTGGGAATTCCTAGGAACTTTAAAATAGAAATTTTGTACTAGATACGGGTTGTCGTACAAGCTGTTGATAGTTTTATATAAGAAAAGCGAATCAATAATTTTCATTCTAAAAAAAGTATTAATTAGAAAGACAAAAATAAGGCGGCGAATACCAGACATGACCTCTTATCACCCCTCTGAAGGACTCTTATCAGCTCTCCAGATGAAAGCTAATACAGACAGTAAAATATGAAAAAAATCACAAAAAGTTAATAAACTAAGGCATGAACGAAAAAGTCTACGGAGAATTAAAAATATATTAATTCTGTTAGCAATAGTCAGGCAGCCGCTATTAGTATATTGTATTTATATTGATTTTTTTAACTTTACGCTATTTAAAAACAACTCCGTTCCCCACTTTCCACCGAATTTTTGAGGAATTGCGTGTTGCGTGTTGTGTGGCACTGTTTCGCTTTTTCTTGTTTCTTTCGCTCGCTTTGCCTTGTTACCAGAGCCAAGAAATGAAAATATTTATAAATAATAATTCACTCCTCGTGGAAATCGAACCTACAACCGTCGCGGTAAGTCACAGTCATGTGCCACGGCGCCACGACGGTCTCTACAGCAAAATATGAAAGTTAAAAAGGCATATTGGTTGTGAGGAGCGGCCATTATCGAAATAAGACATGTTTTAATCAGATAAAAGGGCATGTGGACAGTCCACTTACGTATATTAACGTCAATAACTCGATAAGTTGAGGTCGCGGTGTGTTTCTTTGTTGTGCGAAGTGTGTGTGTTATTAGGGAATTTATTAGGAAAATATGTATAAGAAATATATAATATCGTATGATATATTATATTATTAAAGAATTATGTAATAAAGATGGAAACTTAACCATCTTTTTTCAGCTTCATTTTCACACTGTATCCCGCACAGCAGTGTAGGCAGACGGAACATAGTGTTAACTCATTCTTTTCCCCACTTTTCGCCGAATTCTGGAGACATTGCGTATTGAGTGGCGGAACCCAACGCCGCGCTTTGCCTCGACACTAGAAAGAAGAAATGAAAATATGAATATTACATTTCCTCGAGTAGGGATCGAACCCATATCCAGCGTTTACAGTCGCACACTGTGCCAGGAATGGCCTCGGTTAATTTTTGTATTTAAATTATACAGATTAATCACAAGTATGAATGTCATCGCTTAGGTAGCTAGATGATGCTTAGCTATCGCTTATTTCGCGCTCTCGCTTGCACGCTCGGCTCTGGCGGAACGTGACAACGAGTCATGCTTGTTCATTTTATAAGACGTTATCACGTCAAAAAGCTACGTGCTGTATTCCCCATATAGCAGTAGGCAGAAGGAACCTAGCGTAAAGCTAGTTTATACGTTATCAAATTAAATTAACATTTTTTTATAGTTTTAAGGGTTGGGCCCCATAATTCCTAAACCCAGCTGTAACACCTACACACTCACACAAACTTTCTGGGAAAAGCTATAATTAGTATTATACAGGAGCCAAATTCTTCTTCGAGTTTCATATTTAAAACTGTGTTTGCGCCAATTTTAGCTTGTCGTTTTTCTTATTTCATAATGATATTCGTTATTAACAAATTAAAATACTGTATAATACCAAATTTCAATTTTTAAATTCATTTAATTCTAATATTTTTGTTAATCTAGAACAAAAATATTAATTTCCAAATGGTTTAAACAAAACTTGAGCAGTATTATCAATAAAATGCTTAAAATTAAAAAAAAAAACTGAGAACAAAACCATCTAATTTTTCCTTAATCAAAACTTAAATGAACTTGCAACTTTAACAAAGGGCAAAAGAACTTTTAATAGAATTTACTAAATGGAAAATGTAAGAAAGGAGTTAGTACTGCACTGTAATGGTCTCGCAACCCAAGACTTTACGAGCTTCTCCACTTATTTCTTCGTTTAACTTGAACAATGAGTCGTTAGGGAATGTTGGTAGCGTGTATCATTTTGCGAAATTGTATAGTTTCAATTGTTTTAAAGAATTGATTGTACTGTGGAATTTTTACAACGTCGCACGGCGGGTGTAGGTTCGATTTTTTTATGTCTACAAATCAAAGGAAGTGATATTGACTCGATTAATACAAGATCAGGCTCAGGGGCACAATATTGTGATTGTAAATGCGACAGGTTGTAGGTTCGATACCCATTCTAGGAAACGAAATATTTAATATTTTCATTCCTTCGCTGTTAGAGCAAAGCGCGGCGTTGAGTTCCGCCACACAATGCCTTTAGAATTCGGCAAAAAGTGAGGAGCGGAGTGTCTTAACACTAATCTCCCTCTACTTACCCAGCTACATGCGGGATACAACGTGAAACAAAAAAAAACAATACTATATTGAAGATATTTCAATTAATTCTACATACTCGTGTTTTACAAATAATTTAATTATACCGTACCAACACATCTCAACTAACAGCCAGTGTGACTAAAAGCTTTGTTGGTTGCAGTCCGCCGCAAGTACTTAGCGAGTTGATTAAATTTCACATGCTATTTACGATTTATTAGTTTAAATAATTAAACGAATAAATTTTAGCTCATCCACCAGTCGTGGCGCAGGGGCGCAAAGCGCGTTAGGTAGTGGGTTCGATTCCCACTCGAGGAAGTAAAATATTTTCATTTCTTCGCTTTGGTGTTGAGGCAAAACGTGGTGTTAGGTTCCGCCGCTCATCACGCAATACCTCGAAAATTCAACGGTTAAATGGAGAACGGAATATTTTAATAATAGGTTCCCTCTGCCTACTTTATTGTTGGTAATAGGATACAACGTAAAGCTAAAAATTTTTTAATAATATTTTAAAATTATTTTGAATAACAACTGTTTTCAATTTACACAAATAAGTATTTATTCCATTAGCAACCTTCTAAGTGGGTATTTTACATTCACGGCGGGATCATAGTGGTGCTACGCTGAAATTAAATCTAAATTATATATAAGTTAAAGTTTTTTAATAAATTATACCTTGAATTAATTTTTTGTGAGACACCTAAATATGCTTTAAATTTCTGATTTTCTGTGGCATAGTGAAACAGGCTGTAAACGTATTTCATTTCCTCGAGTAGAAATCAAACCTACTACTAAAACCTGTCGCCTGCACGCTTGTCCACCTGCGCCACGACTGGCTTCAAAGTGTACAACTCTTTTTGTTAGCTATTTCCTTTTCACAACCTAGCAGAGCCGTAGATTTTGACTTAGAGAATATTTCTTTGTGTATAAATTTTTCAGTGAACTAGAACAAACCAAGCTTCAGTTGATATTCCCAGAAAACAGCAAGTCAGAAATAAAAAGTCCGTTTAAAGTAGTGCAACGACTGTAACGAAACTTACTCCATTACTGTCTTGTGGTAACCACATGTGACATACAAATAAAAGGAGTTCTCTACATCCATAAATGAAGTACTGGAATAGAGTATGACCAAGAATTGCAACCAGTTCTTCTTGATTTTTTTACCTTTTTTCGACTCTCACGTTGTGTTGTATTTATTATATGAGGAGAACATAGAGTATTCTGTTCGAATTTTATGTTTCAAACTTCAACAGAGAGTATATTAATAGTATATTAAAAACATCTAACAGAATAAAACTTTTATTTTGAAACTGTAGCTTCTTTAGCTCCATGCTGTATCCCCTATATAGCTGGTTATGTAAACAGATCCTAGTGTTAAGACACTCCGTTCACCACTTTCAAGACATGAAAATAAGTATAGTCAGTTCTTTAAATGGGGAAAGAACCCACAACCGTCGCCTTTACTGTCCGACCCTGCCTCACTGCGCCACGACGAACTCCATCGGTACTTGTCATATACATTCATTTCACCCTACTCAAAGTATTATTCAGAATAGAAATAAGGTCTGCACTCAAAAACTTTTATAATTAATTAATTTCAAACAGAATTATTATACCTTACCTGTGCCTTTACAATTTTGATTCAACATAAAATTATTAAAAGAAAGAAATTCATATTTTATTGTTTTGTTTTTTCTTGTATGGAACATTTCATGGAAAATCGCTTGTTTTGGGTTCTGTCAATAATGTTGTCATAGTTTTTAATAATATTTCTTGTTTGTTATCGGCAATCAGTATTTCATTTAGTTTTCTTTTTAGTATTTCTCTTATGATTTTGTAAATATTTGTGACAACATTTATTGTTAAATTTCTTCGGTTTTATTGTTATTTTAACTCTATACCTAACTTATTATTTAACGAATTATTATTTTATTAATTATTTTCACTTAGTTACAGAATAAAAGTATAGGTATATTTTCTATTAATTATATTTGTTTTCCCTTAAAACTTCTTAAAACTTAGGCTATATTATATTTTGTTTAGCATTTCATTAGTAAGACCATCGATATTAACAAAATTATAATTTAAACTAAGTTTATCACGCGACAAGTCACGTAATATTAATTAACTTTGTATGGACACTTACCGTCTCACGCGACAAGTAGGGGAGAGCGGGGCCAAAAGTTCCGATTTTTTTTTAACCTCAAATATTGCTATGAATACTTGATTTTAGTATTTATACAATATAATCAAATTCAACTTACACATCTAGACTTGCAATTAAAACAGTAATTTGGGGTATTCTTTGTAAGACTTTTTTATTATGATTTTTTTTATGACTGAAGTCGGAAAGTAACAACTTACCCCGACTTGGGGCAAGTTGTTAACAGACCGGGGTAAATTGTTACCATATTTTTAAAGCTATTATTTCCAAAATAAAAAAAAATAAATAATCGAACAAAGCCTGTTTATTTAAGGAATTATCAACAGTATCATAATAATTACCAGGCACAAAAGCAAATCTTTTTTAACCGACTTCTGTAAGAAAAGGAGATTATCAATTCGACTGTTTCTTTTTTTTATGTATGTTACTTCATAACTTTTGATTAGGTGAACCGATTTTGATGATTTTTTTTTATTTGAAAGGTAGTGCTTCCCATGTGGGAACCAATTTTTTTTTGGTCTATTTTTGACAATGGTATCTATGAGAAAATCAGATAAGTATTAAATTTGTATTGGTACGTGTGCGACAAAATGACGAATAACTCAATATCACGCCAACCGATTCTAATGATTCTTTTTTTATTTGAAAGGATACATTTCAAGGATAGTTTGATGAAATTTTGGTTAGGTTCTGATTATAAAATCCGGTCAAAATTGAGAAAATTTGTTTTTATTTTGGTAAATATTAATTATACTGGAATAGTTACAAGGGAAAACTTTGTTAAAATTATTGTCAGAAGTAAGATTCCCCATCGTTGCATTTCTTTTCAACCAACCTCAAAAAAGAAGTTTTCATTTTCAACCGACTTCAAAAAACGGAGAGGTTCCCAATTCGCCCGAATATTTTTTATGTATTTTCTTGTTAATATACCAAAATGTTAGTTTCCACAAAAATAATACCTAATTGAGACAAGTTTTACATATCACAATAGATGCCACTCGTTAACAACCACTACCACCACAACCAACACTCGTTTAAGAAGTATCCTTTTAAGGTTACTTATCACTTAAAATCGTAAAAAGAATTAATTTTGAACAAAAAAAAACCGAACCGAAAAGTAAAAGATAATTTTACATAAAATAAAACTTATTTTGATTTTGTTAAACCAAAATAATAAACAAAAATTTTATACCTTTAGGTTTTCGCACTTAATATGTATATGTAAATCTTTGGTAACAGTTTTTATCTCATTCTTGCAATCTTTGAAAACTACATCCGCTGCTTTTTGCATGAACTCATATGACATATAACCTCGAGTTGATTTCCGAGCATAAGTCCGCATGTTACTAAATTACAATATTTTTTAGTATGAAAAATTACAATATTTACATTCCATTATTGGTACAAATGAATTGGCGAAAGTTTTTCGTCACAACAACAGGTCACAACATGCCCCAAAAAAAGGGAACATCTAGCCCCAAAAATACGTGTTGAAAAAAATTCAATATAAATAAGATATAGAAAACATAAATAATTTACAAACAGTGTTCCGAAATAGTAGGTAATATAATGTAAAAAAAACACTAACATACTCGAGGCTAATCGTTAAAATTTGTGAGACAGACCAAAAATATGAAATGCAAAAATATTTACAATCGTGCACCAACGACACCCGTGTGCTATTCCACTGGTATCGGGTGCCACTGGATTGTTCAATATGCTGGCCATGGGTGCGCTATCACATTGCATTTCACTATATGTTTACTAAATATTCCTATCACTTTTCTCCGCGAAATTATTTCCATCGGAACAACTTACCTCGGTAACTTTTAGCCCCGCTCTCCCCTACGGCAGACAGTCATTCACGCTTCGCTATCACAGACTAGTGGCTGAAAGGGAAAGGGTTGCCACGTTTTTCATTTATAAAAAATATTAAATATTTTCCTTTATTTTTGAAAAGCTTATAGACATCAGCTTCACGCTGTATCCCGCACACAGCAGGGTCGGCAGAGGGAACCAAGTGTTAAGACACTCCGTTCCCCACTTTCTGCCGAATCCCGGAGGCATTGCGTGTTGAGTGGCAGAACTCAACACCGCGCTTTGCCTCGATACCAGAGCGAAGAAATGGAAATATAAACGTAAATAAATATTTCACTTCCTCGAGTGGGGATCGAACCCACAACCGTGCCCTAACGGCGCCAAAGCTTATAGACTTGATGTATTAAATATCGCAATCTTATAATAAAGAAACCGATTATGTACGTTTTGGACATTAAGAAAGAAATTTGAACGTACCGGGATATGAACCTGAGCCTCTTGCAAACCGTCAAAGAGCACTGACCACTAAGCTATATGTTCTTAACTTTTTGTTCTCAAATTGTATATATAAATACATAAAACACACAACGTATTAAATTATGTAAATTAATATTAATTACATAAATATATCAACATTTGTAATTTATAAACAATTTTGTTTAAAATATTTTTATGACGACTCTTCTGACTATCTGATGGTCCTATCATCTGATATGGAGAAGTTAATCATTCCCCCATTCCCCAATCATAAGGGGAATTAAGCCCAAAATCGTCGCTTTTATAGTTGCTTTTGACACTGCGCCTCGAAACCCACGTGAAAAATAAATAATGATTTCTATATTTTAATCCCAGATAGCTTATACTGATAAATATAAAATATTAGTGGACCCGAACGCTAAGGCTAAGCCCGCTTGAACTATACGAATATTTATGAAATATATTTATGAAATTATTTTCAGTTTTCAATAGAGAGATGCGTTAAGCAAGCTCATTTTGGGTGACGTTTTCTCGTCGTAAAATAGTATCCTATGTTCTTCCCGAGACCCTTAAGTATCTCTATATGAGTATTTTATCATAATTAAATTAGCGGTTTGGCCCTGATTGCGTAAAAGACAGACAAAGAGACAGACAGACAGAGTTACTTTCGAACTTATAATATAGGTATGGATTAATTAAAACGAAATTAAGGAATGTCTATTTACTTTTAATTTACTATTTTTAAATATTCCGCACTCAATCACGCCACGCAATAGGCCGGAATGCAATTTAATATAAATCCTTAACGAGTGTGCTGGAGTTGGAGCTGGGAACATGTTTTCAGCATACTTAATCAACTTTATACACTCAATTCTCCGTGAAGCTTCGGTACCATTACCGATTACTTTAGTTAAAATAGACATTTTATTAATTTTTAATATACCTTTTTTTTCGGCAGAATGTGGGGAATGAAGTGTCTTAACACTAGGTTCCCTCTGCCTAACCTGTTGTGTGCGGGATACAGCGTGAAGCTGATTTTTTAAATATTTTTTTTATTTTTCTATACAATATTTTTACTTAAATTTAAAAAATATTTTTTGTTTGGTGGCGACTAGAGCAGAAACTAACATATTAATCTTAAAACGTATGCACGTGAAATGACACTATACATTCGTCGTTGTTTTTTTTTTGTTCACGCTGCGTACCACATACTCGTATATGTATAAGGGTAGGCTGAGGGTATTTGAGAACCTGGTGTTAAGACACTCCGTTCCTATAAAACAGTTCCGTTCTCTTTCCGTTGAATTATGGAGGTGTTGCGTGTTGCTTGGCGGAACTCACCAATCGTTAGTTTTGACTGTCCAATTTTTGTTTTGAGTGATGAAATTTAAAATCATTGTTATTTCATTAGTAGTTTTTCGTAGGCCCAACAACTCCTTACTCGCTTCCCTTATTATAATGAACAAAATAAAATTAGATTTTTTAAAGGATTTTTTTCTGTTCCGTTGTTCTAACAAAATAGAGACCGTAGCGTTCCTCCGTTCTCTCCGACTACCCCGCTAGAGATACAGCATGAAGCTAAGTTAACTTATTTCTTTTTGTATTTTTTTATAACACCTACAGACTAAAAATAGCGATTCAGAGACTGTTTTATGATAGCTTACTGTTTTTTATATACATTTACTACTTAAAAAGTTATAAAAGAATAAAAACATCTATAAAAAATATATTTTTGTCGTAGAAAGAGGAAATTTATTTTTAATTTTTCTACCCTCTATTTTTTTTACTGTCAACCCTGTTTAAGATATAACATTGTATAGGAAGGTATGATAGCCAAGGTCCAGTCTCTTTCGATGATAAACTTTAACTACTGCTGCCCCCCCACATGTCGTGTGTTTACCCCTCGTTGAGTTTTATATAGATACTTCTAAGTTTAAGTTGGGGCGATACTACTTTACGGTTTTTATTCAGTTAGTTTCTATTTACAATGTTTTTATGGGAATTGAAATATTATTTTAAGGTTGATTTCACTGATTTCTTTAATTGCTTATTATTATTAATTATAATTTTTATTCATCATTAATATGATGGGGTAGTGGGGTCAAATCTAACACTATTTGTATCTTTCATAGTGATGTAGTGTTTTTTTTTATTTTGAGTTAGTTATTTGAATGGGATTAGAACCCCCACCCGCAGTACTAAAGCCATACTATTGGTCCCAACGGCCTTTATATAAAGTGTACATACTATAGTATCAGAATGATAATTGTAATTGTGTGGGTTACACACGTTTCAGCTAGCAGGCGTGGGAGTCCGAGAGATATCAGTAGATAATATTTGAGTCCATTTATTGTTATTTATATTTTGTGAATTTTGCCCACTTCGGCGGAAAATGAGGAAGCGAACGTCCTTTCTTCTGCTTACCCAGAAAAAAATATTCTTCGTAGCTTAGATACTTTTGGTATTTTAAGCACATTTTTTTCCTTCAAGGTCGTCTTGGCTAACAGAATAGCGTCGGACTCGAAACTTGGACGACTCGGAGGAATGAATTATTTTTAATCACTCACACTGGTAGTACAACTAAGCGCAGCGTTGGGTTCCGCCACTCTACACGCAAGTTCTCAAAAAATGATCAGAGAGTGTACAATTATATAGAAAATAAAAAAAGAATAACGCTAAAACTTGTAAAATTCAATATTAAAAACTCTGCCTTTTCATCTAATTTAATAATAGATTGAAGATGTTTTACCTTCCACCTAAGCTTTATTCGAAGAAATTAGAGAGATTTTCTTAATTTCAAATTTCATGTTTTCATTATATGTCTCGCTTTGTGTATTTTTTAATGTTATTTGTTTTTAAATTATAAGACAGGACTGTTCTCTTGAGAAGGTCACAGTTCAGCAAAACATTGTATAACATAAATTGCTTCTTTTGAGGATTATTTCTAAATCACAGGTAGTCTTTTAAGTTGTCAGTAATTAAATTATATTTGATTGTTAAAAGTAAAATTAATTTGTATTAGGCCAGTAGTGGCGCAGATCATAAGCGTGTGATGGTTAACTACATAGGTTGTGTGTTTGATTCCCATTCGAAAAATGAAATATTGAAAATCCTAGCTCTGGTAACGAGACAAAACACGGCGTTGAGTTTCGCCACTCACATAACATGCAATGCCTCCACAATACGGCAGAATGTGGGGAACGAAAGGGTGTGTGTGAAAACAGGAACGGAGTGTTACTTATTACTAGGTTCCCAGGTTCCCTCTATGTACCTTGTTATGCAGCATAAAACTAAGAAATAATGGTCATAGTAATATGCGAAATTTCATAATTTCAACCAATTGTCCAGCTAAGGGAATTAGAGTCCTTTTAAACGCACTCTAAATAACAGTTATAAAAGCAACTCCTGTAGTACTTCTCCTCACAAATTTCACTTAAATTTGTAGAACTATATGTTTCAATTACAACTCTTGACGCTGGAGAAAGTTATCCATTGAAACTTTAAATTTATCTTTTTACCCAATTCTGAACAAAGTTTATTTGGGAAATTTCTCTATTTTTGCATTGGCGATTATTTTCTCGTAAAATTACTATTCAAGCAGTCTTCAGCTATAAAGCAATTTTTTTAGCTTCAAATATTTTTGTGCTACTTTCTTTATTATGCATTTCTTTGTTATAATAACATTTTTACCCAGTTCAATGATGTGTTTTCTTTTCACTTCACGCTGTATCTCGCCCACAGCAGGGTAGGCAGAGGGAATTTAGTGTTAAGACACTCCGTTCCCCATTTTCCACCAAATTTCGCCACTTAATACACAATATGTACTTCCGGAATTCGACGAAAAGTGAGGAACAGCAGTGTCTTAATGGAAACGAAGTGTGTGAACTAGGTGTCCATGTTCCATGGTTTTATCAGTAATTCCTGAGAATTACTGTTCTACGGCTAGACTTGAAAAGTTCTTTTCGGTTTGTGACATTTATTAAGGAGGACTATTAGATAACGTTAATAATTTCGGTGTAATCCTCAGAATTTGTGGTCAAAGCTTTTTTAGCTATTTCCATTTAGCCACGCGGCTGAAGATCTAAGAACTAATAAAGCAATAAAGACCAATAACAGTAGAACCAACACATTTTTTATTGGAATCGAACCCAGACCCAAAACTCCAAGAAAAAGTATCTAATTAATTAAATTTATTTGTTTAGGCATCGTCATAAGAGTTCTTAACGATTCCGTTTCCGTCGTTTTATGAAAGGCTCTCGTTGTAATGAAAGTAGCTTAAATAGCTTGACCCAATTACTCTGTAATTGAGCATCCGAATTTAGTGTCACCTTCATTATAATTATTGAAATTTGATGAAAACAACTATATATGTGTAATTATTTTGTAAATTTATTTATTGCTTTTTGTTAAGAATATACATAGAGTTAGATAAAAACCTGCGTACAGCAATATGGACAGAGGGTACTTTCCGGCTATTATTTAAGACATTGAATTGACGTGTTGAGTGGCGGAACTCTACGACACGCTTTGTCTTTGAAAAAGTCAAAGCGTCAAAGCGAATAAGTAAAAATAATGTATTTCTTAGAGGCTTCGAACCCGTTACTATTATGTTCCAACCAGACGCTTTCCCACTGTGCCAGTACTGAGTAGAAATGCAAAATATAGATAAAAAGCTGATCTTGTACTCAGCTTTAGAGCTCTAGAGTAACTTAGAATCATATTAAATATATAATATTTTTCGTTTATTACGACTATGGCTAGACCTGACCAAGCGGATTCCGTAAGTAAAATGGCGATCCGTAATTTATATAGATACCTAACTCTTATATTATATTTTTTACTGCTTTTGTGATAATTAATGGCTGTTTAATATTTTCATTATCATTTAATAGAATTTATAATAATAATAATCAGTTCACGCTGTACCCCGCATACAGCAGGGTAGGCAAGGTAGAGTTAAGACACTCCGTTCCCCACTTTCTGCAAAATACTTAAATTGAACTAAATATTTCTAAATAGAGGCACAGAATGTGACTGCAAAATCGACTGGTAGTGGGTTCGTTTCCCACTCGAGTATATGAAATATTAAGTTAGAAAAATTTAGCACTAATATTAGATTTTTTTTAACAAAAAGAAAATAAATATACGTGATATCGTACTACACCTTCTTCTCCCCCCTTATGAAATCTCGTTATTTTCCTGAACTCCTTTCCGATAAAGACTTCATTAGTAAAAGGTAACCATTATAGACGGATAGTTTTTCCATGTCAAACATAATTATCTGACATGGTAACCCTATTGATAAATGCCCACGTCGCTGATAAGCTGATGAAGCCCAGAATAGACGTGACGTACGCTTTGTATGACGAGCTGGTACAAAGCTTTCATTTGAATGGCGTAAGGGAAATGTGGTTATTTGTATTGATTTCTTTTTTGATAGATTAATTCATTATCAGGCTGCCGGTACTGACCTTTCCTAATGATAAAAAAATGAAAAAAGTATTAATTGTTGTATTATTATTATTATGGCTTAATGCAATGTCTCCAAAATTGGGAGTAATATGCTGGAAAAAGTATGAAGCTGGAAATAAAGCTGAGTTAAAAAAAAAAATTGTTAAACCTGACCGATTGGGCTTCTTTAATTTTTTCATTAAATTTATTTTTCAACTTCACGCTGTATCTCACGTATAGCAAGCAGGTTAGACTGAGGGAATATAGTGTTAAGACACCTACCGGAAAATTTCCAAGATATTGCGTATTTGCCTCGTTACCAGAGTAACATAAAAATAAAAATATTAAATATTTTAAGTCCTTGGAAATCGAACCCACAACCTGTCAAGTTATTCGCCTAAACAATATCGAAAGGATTTATTTATATTTAAAAATTGATTTCGTATATATCATATTTTCTATTCATGGATTTACTTAAGCTACTCGCATTGATATACAGGATTGAGTTCTGCCGCCATACTGAGTATGTCCCTAAACTCAGAACAAAGGGTATAAGAATAATAAAAATAATCCTTTTAAGACATTTCTTTACAGACAATTTTCAAGACAAATGAACTGAAAATGATTCATGTAAAATAATTTCCCCATTTGGAAAATGAACTCACAACCATAGAATTTACAGATGGACGCTATCCCACTATGCCATAACAGATTCGAATATATTTATTAATTTGTTTTGTATGCCTTCAGTTAAAACATTATGACATAAATATATTTCGATTTGTTTGTCTACGTTGAATGACAGTAGTATGATTTGTTTACGTGAACTAAATACAAAATAATTTCGATGTTTTTTTTATAAAATTTAACAAAAATGTATATAAAGACCGCCGTGGTGCAGTATTTTCATTTCAGCATTCTGGTAACAAGTCACGGCGTTAAGTTCCGCCAACACGCAGTGTCTCTGAAAACCAGCAGAAAGTGGAGAAGGAGATGTCTTAATTGTGACGGTTTGTTTTAGTTGGCAACCTCTGCTTTTTCAGCTATATGCGACTGTAACGCGATGGTTGTGGGTTCAATCCTCACTCGAGGAAGTGAAATATTTATTTACGAGTACGTACATTTATATTTCCATTTCTTAGCTCTGGTGTCGAGGCAAAGCGCGGCGTTCAGTTCTACCACTCAACACGCAATGCCTTCAGAATTCGGAAGAAAGTGGGAAATGGAGTGTCTTAACACTAGGTTACAGTAAGTACAACCTCTGCCTACCCTGCTGTGTGAAGCTGATTTTTTTTATTTGATGCGGGATAGAGCGTGAAGCTACAAAAGATTTAAAATAATACGTAGGTATTCATTTTGAAAATGAAGTAAATGTCGCAGTGCTCACGTGTAACAGCTGTTGGACTGTAATAATTGCCGATTCATATTCAATACATATAAGGAAAATTATATTTCAAAATACGGGTCTTTCATATGGTTATATAAAGACGGGTGTATTTCATTAAATAAAACGTGGACAGGATAGTAAGAAAAGAGATTTTTTTATATAATAGGCGGCGGCGGCGGCGTCAGAGCGCGGCGTTGAGTTCCACCACTTAAAATTCGGAATTCGGCCGAAAGGGGGGAACGAAAGGACCCTTGCTATGCACGGGTTACAGCGTAAACCCAAAAAAATAAACATACATGTATGATATATGCGATTTTTACCAAATCACATAAAAAACCTATATCAAAAAACCCATAAATCACTGCTGTTAGCTTGGAGTAAATGTATTGTCACTTAGCTAGGGAAAAAGTTAGGAAAAATCGTTTGGAAGTTCACATCTTATCACTCGTATAGATAAGGAAAGCTGTCGAATTAATTACGAAAAACAACGACCGAATGTCCATTTCAAAATCCATTGACGTTTTATTTCCACAAGCTCTTACACTATATATGGGCAACGAGCATTGTATATGAAACGATTTTTATTTCCCTTCTAAATGATGATATAGAAACGACGGTTTTCAGATTTCAGTTTTCCATGGGACTTCAGTTCGCGCGGTCGTGTCGCTTCATGGAGGAGTTGCTAACAAGTTGTTCTTATCGTATAGTAAAGTGGTGTGCTAAGTGACTACGGTAAATAGATTTATGCCAATAATAGGAACAAAAGGTTCCCGAACTTCCCTAATAGGCGTTCGTAACTTTGGTTGGTGAGTTTAGTAATTTTATTATGGCGTTGTTATAAGTGATTGATGGTACCGTGTAATGGGAAGGAAGTGTGTGTTTGCAAGAATGTGTACTGATAAGTTTATTCTCTAGAGTATTTACGTGGTTTTGGTCACGTTTTATATGTGTTTTATGGTAGAGGTATGCAAATTTAAGGCCGTTATGGTATAGTGGGATGGTATTTGACTGTAAACTCGATGGCTGTGGGTTCGATCTCGACTTGGGATAGGTCCACGCTGTAATTTGTACATAGCAGGGTAAACAGAGGAAATGTTAAGACACTCCGTTCCTCATTAGTACATGTCGTTTCACATTCTGTCGAATTCTGGAGACATTAATTGTTGAGTGGCAGAACTCAACGCCGCTTTGCGCCCTTAGCAGAGTCGAGAAGTGTAAATATTAAATATTTCATTCCCTCAGGTGAGAATCCAACCCACAACCTCCACGTTTACAGTCCCACGCACGCAATATACAACTAAATATTTTATTAACTTAATTTCCCCGCTTTGGTGGACAATGTGCGGCGTTGAGTACCGCCATTTAGAACGCACTGTTTCGAAAATACGTCCCCACTGGTTCAGGTGCTCTCCGGGTAAAACTGTACGAGTACAATATTTTTTTAGAAGTGCAATATAAGCTTGACATTGAAAGCTAACAGACGAGTGAACGTATATTATGAAGCTTTAGATGTTATTTTCTAGTATAATCTGTTTTTTAAATTTAGTTTACATCATAATATAGTCCATAGACAGTTTCTTTTAAGTATATTACGAGTACGTAATTAATATAAATGATTAATTAATTTGTCATTGTAATTATTTTTATTTTCCGTTAATTATTCCATTTTTTCTTATTATTCCACATTTATATAGGAAACCTGACTATGCCTTGTCTTACCAGGGGCAAAAAAAAAATAGCTTATTCTCCTGATTGGGCATCAAATCCACAACTATCGCGTTTGTAAATTAATTATCTGGAGTTGTTTGTAAAAAGAATAAAAAAAAATAAAAGTAAAACTCGATTTTCTAAATGTAAATATTCAATAACAAAAGTAATATAATATGTTTTCAATGTGTCATAGGTTTTTTTATATTCTTTTCTGTTTGTCGATTTGTTAGTAGCGTAAAACGGCTGCACAGATTTTGATTTAGCTTTTACTGGCATATTACATTTTACTTTGAATACAAAATAAAACTTTTTTATTTTGTATTTTTTTTAAGTTCCGAAATATATGTAGAAAATATCTATTTCCACGAGGTTAAAGCAGAGCGTTTAAGCTTATATAAATGACAAAAGTTTAAAACTGACATTAAGTCCACTTCTATATTGCAGTTTGGTTAAAAGAGGGAAGAAGAAATTTATAGCATAGGGTAGAGTCGCTGTCGAAGATGAATAGTTTAATTTAAAACGGAACCTTTCTTGTTATTTATTGTATGAATTATCTCATCCATCACTGAGTGACTCACAGAGAACGCACAGACGAAAATACTGGATTTAGAAATTTGAAATTTGGCATGTCCGGAATTATTTTGGAGGTATTGTGGTAGGACTCTATGCTGCGTTTTCCCTCGTCACCAAAGCGAGGAAATGGAAATATTAATCATGTCCGCGAGTGGACATCGAACCCACAACCTGTCTTGTTTACGTTCGCACGCTTGTACTCTGCGTCATAACTGGCCTCTTAAAATAAGACTTAAACCTACAAAAACCACATCAAATGAGGTTCATTTGGACTGTACCATAAGTACACTAGATTTTCGGAATGAAAAGCAAACATTAATTTATAATGTGTAGAAAATGTTACATATAAAAGCGAAGAAAGATTGTATTTCTAAAAGAACATTAAATTGAAGTCTATAAAGATTTTAGTTTGAACAATACAACAGTACTTCGTTCTAGGTTTCTAAACAATATGGGTCAATATTATTTACCTTTTCCAATGTAGTGGTTGAACGAACAGAGGATTTTACTTTGAATTGTTTTGCTACTTTTATTTACTTTGACAATTCTTTTATACATATTAGGGGGAGAGTACAGTAGGTAATTTTCTCGACAGGTAAGAGAGAAAAGAGTGGTAGACCACTCCAATATCAACTTTCGGCTTGAATTTAGGATAGTGGGGGTCGAATCTACAATAATAATCGTGTTGGTAATTTCTTAATTGCGTCATGACTGCAAAAAACACACAACTGTATTTTCAGTGTTTCTTTTCACGTGTTTTTTTTGAGGCCGACGTTCGATTCCCGCTTGGGGGACTGAAATATTTAATATTTTCATATTTTCCATCTGGTCTTAACACTAGGAGAATGATCATATATTTTTTTCTTTCACCTCTTCTCCTTTCAGTTGAGAAAGAGCGCGGGTTAAGTACTGCCACTATACACAATGTTTTAGATTTACGCGAAAAGTAAGTAGTCTTTGCACAAGGTTCTTTCTGGTTATCGCTAAAATGTAATAAAGGTGAGAAAACAAATGGAACGTAGCAAGATTTGAACACGCTCCTATAAATACTTCCCTTTTAGAAGTATTAATAGGCTCATGTCTTACAAGTACACCGCTACTGTGAAATAGCTTGAATACTGTGAATTTTGTGGGGACCTTTCGTTTATTGTTAGGACCTCTGTAAGAAAACTTTTGTAAAGCTCTACCCGACAAGCATTAGAAAGATTAATCATTTAGCAAGAAAGTATTCTATTTTACAAATAATTTAATGATTTTTAGGGGGATATTTGTACATTTAAGGTCAAAATATGGTGAAAAATATATAATGCCGTATTTTTTTGCAGCTTCACGCTGTTAGCCGCATACAGCATGGTAGGTAGAAGGAACCTGGTATTGAGACACTCAGTAACCGTTGATAGTAGAAACGTGAAATTTGGGCAGATGTTTACTTTCGTAATCTGGATATCCACTAAGAAGGGGTTTTGAAAAATTTTAACCCTAAAGGGAGTAAGGGTTGAAAGTTTGTATGGAAAAAAATTTAAATCGGCATTTACATATCGGCAATTTTTATAAAATTGTAAATTCAGACTCTTAAAAATATTTAATTGAACACGTATTTCACGGTTCTTTAGAGTTTACCCCCTGAGGGTGCCAATAAGCAGGCGGAGCTGCGCGCGTCCGCTAGTATACTATAATATTTTAACCAATAATAACTATAACCTATATACTGTATTCGATTTAATTACATACAATAATGCCTAATAATTGGTTTGGATCACGATCCCAATTATCGTCATTTGTCTTAGAGGAATGGCGCTTTATGTTATACGACGTTACATATAAATCAAAGACATTGTAATTATCGCCTTGTTTTCGCTATTCAGTGCTTACTGAGTTTGTTATTGGAGGCGTTGAGGGTAGTTCTAAGTTCGATTTAATTTAGGCAGTTTAATTTAGAGCTCAATATATGGAAACTAAATTAAATATTAAATACTATTAGTTCATATAAAGATAACGAATCTGTATGGTTGATCGCGATAATCTCAGAAAATACTCGTGAAAAGAAAAAATATTTTTGCGTTAGGTCTATTTTTGAGGAAAGCTATTATATATAGGCTCAACACACAGTGCCCCCAGAATTAGCGCTAAATGGGGAACACAAGTATTTTACTGGGAACGGAATATCTTAACACTAGATTTCTAGGTTACCTGTATTTACCCTGTAACGTGCCAAATACAGCGTAAAGCTAACAGAAGATAAAAAAAATACATACTATTCTTAATAGATAAAAGGGCTACGCCGTAGACTATGCTACGATGTTTTCTATGTAGGATGTAGAGATAAGAATAAATAGATAATTCGGCTACTTTGACTTACATTATAGTTTAATTAAAATTTAAGTCAATATTAAATCATATTTTAGTTACTTTTAAATAATTTAGAAAACAATAATAAGATTTCTTCTAAAAACTTTTAAAATTTAAAAGAAAATAATATTTATAAATATTTTAAATTATATTAATATTGACTCTATGACTTACAAAATTTGAAATTAATTATTATAATCAATGTCTCTTTTTTATTGTTTTGTTGAATTTATGTTAATTGTAATAATCATTGTAATTGTAATATTTACAATTCTTTTAAAAATTGACATATAATTTAATTTCTTTGTCGATAGAGTTCCATCAAAAATGTATAACAACGCAATAAAATTTTAATTGACTCTTTTAATTGAAATAATGGGCTGTAAAGCTAATTATCTGTTGTTGGAATAAAGACCGTAATATCATAAAAATAAGAGCTAGTATCAAAAGGCACAAGTTTGATGTATGTACGAAAAGAATATTAATTAACGCAATATATATGAGAAAATTAATTATAGTGTACAAAATGTAATAAAATTAATATTTGTTATTGTTTATTTTTATTGTCGTCGGTCCTATAGGAATAATTGGTTAATTTTTTGAGAATATTAATAACTTTTTCCCTTAATCCGGGAATTTAATTTCGGCCTTAAAAAATATTATTATTTCATTCATTCCGTTTTAAGATTTATTTTCTAGAAGTTTTACAGTTATATGCATTTATGATAAAATATAATAAATATAAGTGGACCTATAAGAAAAATGTCTTTTAATTCGACTTAAAATTCCATATTCGGATATCGACAATTCCGGAAAATATAAACAATACTCACGAAAATAAATGTCACTCTTTTGTTTGTTTTTTTTAATTATTTGAGACATAACAATAATCAATATTATGTTGAAATAAAAAAATAATAATAAAAGCAGTTTTAAAAAAAGTCCACTACCGTTGTATTACAAATTCAAATGAGAAATAAAGAAAGCGTAAAACTCTGTCGACATCTGGCTATTTCAATATTGAAATACAGTAAAAAAAATGGCAAAATTATATTTTTCAGGAAATTGAAACAAATTGTAGAAACCATTGAAGAGGAAAGGCCATGGAGCAACGGATATTGCAACTAGATGCCGTAGAATAAGGCAATTTTAGAAGTGGCGAAAGTTTGAGAAACTTAATAACTTTGCAAATTGTTGATCAAGTATTCTAAGAGATACAATTGTATTTTTATTATCATTTAGAAAAAAATAAGTTTTTCGTCCACTCAACATAATAGTGCAAAAGGGGAGAAATAAAATAATAATAATTCTGAATAGGAATAGAGCACGCGCATGTCATTGTAAACGCAATGGTTGTAAGTTTGATTCCTATTCGGGGGAATGAAATATTCAATATTCTCATTTCTTCGCTCTGACGCAGCGTTCAGTTCCTCTCAACACGCAATCTCGAAAATTCTTCAGAAAGTAGGGAAGAAAATGTCTTAAATATTCGTTTCCCTATGCCAACTTTGCTATGTGCGAGATACGGCATGAAGATGAAAAAAAAATAGGGAATTCCCCACAATTCTCCACAATGGTCTCTAACAGAACGATAATATTTTCTTGTAATATTATTTTGGATTTAAAAAAAGACAATGTCTCGTGTCTTACGATCGTTTGCTTATCTACACATCAGTCTCTATAACGTTGAAGGTCGCGCATTCATGTCTAGTACTCGTGTAGACACAGACACAATGGAAATTGTACCACTTTTTGTTTTTATTGAAATTTATGGGAGAATAAATAGTGATAAATTTCTGTAAATTTTGCATTTTTTGCGTTCAGTCGGAGGCGTAGGGGCCAAAGTGACTGTAAGTGCGAGGAAATGAAATATTTAATGTTTTCATTTCTTACCTGGTTTTGAGGTATAGCGCGGCGTTGAGTTCCGCCACTTATCGTCACTCAACACGCAATGCCTCCAGAATTCGGTTGTGAAGTTGTAAAGCGTATTGCACGCGTCAATTTGTTTGATTATACGTTTATACCATACAGTTCTATCTTAACGAAACGGACCAGGGGCCCTGCAGTGTCCAAAAATAGTTAGAACGTTAAGGGTACGAGGTTCCCAAATAATTTGATATACTTTCAAATTGAGTACCTTCCTTAATCTTACCAAATTCACATATTATTGACGAAAGTCTAAGACGGCACCGATAATAAACCATTTAAAATTTATAGTGAACCAAAATTTCATGATAACTGTTTCGTGTACTTTGGTGTGTGTTAATACAAAATTTACAATGCTTTAGATAAGATTTGTAATAATGTTAATAAGTTGGGGTAATTAGCCTGAGATTTTACTGTCTACTCTAATATTTTAATATTGAAGTATACCGTGTAGTTATACAATTTTAAATTTGCATATTCTTCAAGTGGCGACGGTTGACTTTCCGCCAGATATTCTTTGTCTTGATATGTTTTACTTTTAATAAGCCAATTAATTGAACCCACAACCATCGTCTACAGTTAAATACAATACACCACGTTACCATAGTATTATCGAATTTAAAATGAGCAGTTTTCAATAAGCAAAACTTAGAAAACCATTTATTTTATTCAAAAAATATATATATCTACATATGTTTATCCATATACTCGTATGTAAACTCGTATCCGTAAAGGACAATGGAAATGACAATAGCACAAAAACGGTTTAATTATTAAATAAAGATATAAATTTTCCGAAATAATCTCCAACGAACCCTTTTATTGTTTCAGATATCTAAGCGATGAAGGCAATGAAATTAACACATCAAAAGGAATTACTAACTTAAGGTA
Source organism: Heliconius numata (assembly GCA_016802625.1). Lineage (NCBI taxonomy): Eukaryota > Metazoa > Arthropoda > Insecta > Lepidoptera > Nymphalidae > Heliconius > Heliconius numata. The sequence continues at coordinate 2,439 of JAEBDU010012536.1, read as the reverse complement.
AGCGAGAGTTAATGTATTTATTATATATATACTTCTAGTAGATTTAAATTATTTATAATTCAATACAAATCCCCTTTGTACGTCGTTTTGTTTGATAAAATAATAAATTATTATTTTTGATGTGATGTGAGCGGTTCTCAGGTGTGTTTAAATGGTGTAAAATAAATAATTAATGCCTTTTAAGATACTTGAAATCCCTCTGTCTAACCTGCTGTGTGCGGGATTCAGCGTGAAGCTAATTTTTATTTCAGTAAAAAAAAAAATGTAAAAAAATTAAATATTAAGGCCGTCATGGTATAGTGTTTTCTAAATAAATAATTACCTCACTCTGGTAACAAAATAAAGCACTGCGTTGAATTCCGCCAGTCAATACGCAATACCTTGAATATTGGGCGGAAAGTGGACAATGGAGTGTCTTAGCACTGAGCTCTCTGCTTACTACATGCAGGAAACTTCGTGATTTTTTTAAATTTTATTTTATAAAGATTATTTTATATCCATATGCCTGAATTGAACTGAACCGAACTATTATCCAAGATATGGTCTTATAATTAAAAATTATAAAAAACAGAGCACAGACTCGTTGCCAGAAGGAAGAAAAGACAATGTTGAATACTTCATTTCCTCAAGTAGACATCGAAACCACAACCTGTCGCCTTTACAGTCACACACTGCCTATACTGGCATCTATAAAGATAACCACCAATTTTCAATCACCACCACCATAAGATATACCAAGATATACCATAAGATATACCAATTTTCTATAATATAAGAAAATAAAACAATTAATCTAAATAGCTTACTGTGAAGTGACAATTAGTGCCGGCGGCGGCGGGCGGCCGATGATTGACGCGACTGGGTGCCATTGTCTGACACATTGTGTTTATTAAATTTAATTTATCTCTCTATCCATATTGTATTAAAATTAAATATATAAAGTTAAAGTTAAATTTGAGGCCAGTCGTGGCGAATTGGCAAAAACTGTGGCTATAAATGAGACAGGTTGTGGGTTCCCACTAGAGGAAATTAAATCTATATCTATACCTATATATAAAATCGAAAGGTCACTCACTCATCACGAAATCTTAGAAACTACAAGTGCTCGGAATCTCAAATTTTGCATAGGAGTTACTTATAGGACGTAGGTGCTCGCTAAGACGGGAATTTGAAATATTCGACTTCTAAGGGGTTGTTTTTGGGGTTGAAAGTTTATATGAAACTTCGTTACTAGGAACAAAAAAAAAAACAATACAAATGCTAGGAGTCTCAAATTTTGCATGGACGTCACTTATAGGACGTAGGTACTCATGGAGACAGAAATTAATAATAACGTAGTTCACGTGGGCGAAGCTGCGGGCGGGCCGCTAGTATTTAATATTTTCATTTCATCGCTCTGGTGTCAGCCTTCGCTACGTTGAGTTCCAACACTCAACACGCACTGCCTATCCCTGCGATGCGGGATACGACTAAAAGCTGATATAAAAAAACCTCACTTATACATTTGGACGTGGAAACTGTAGAAGTATCAAGCTTAAAGCTGTGATAAAACAGTTCAAAAACAAACAAAAGAACTATTTTTAACCGACTTCTGTAAGAAAAGGAGGTTATCAATTCGACTGTATTTTATTTTTTTTTTTTTATGTTTGTTATCTCATAACTTTTTTTTTTATGTTTGTTACCTCATAACTTTTAACTGGGTGAACCGATTTTGATAATTTTTTTTTTATTTGAAAGGTATAGCTTCCCGAATGGTCCCATTTTTTTTTGGTCCATGTCTGACAATGGTATCCATGAGAAAATCACATAAGTCTTAAATTTGCATTATGCATGTGCGCGACTAATAGCCGAATAACTCAATGTCGCGCCAACCGATTTTGATGATTCTTTTTATTTGAAAGAATACACTTCAAGGATAATTTGGTGAAAGTTTGGTTAGGTTTCGATTATGGAATCCGGAGAAAATTGAGGAAGTTTGTTTTTTTTTGGTAAAAAATTAATTATACTGTAATAGTTACAAGCAAAAACTTTTTAAATTGATGTCAGAAATGAGAATCCTGATGGTTGCATTTCTTTTCAACCAACCTCAAAAAAGAGGATGTTCTCATTTTCAACCAACTTCAAAGAAGGGAGATTCTCAATTCGTCCGAATACTTTTTATGTATGTTCTTGTTAATATACCAAAATGTAACTTTGCACAAAAATAATACCTAATTAAATGAAGTTTTACATAGGACAATGACAACCAATCGTTGAGAACCACTACCACCACCATCACCACACGTTTAAGAATCATTATCAGCATCATTTTAAGATCTACCCATCACTTAAAATCATAAAATAAATTAATTTTTAACAAAAAAAGAAAAACCGACTTCTAACAAGGAACTAAAAAGTGAAAAATAATTTTACAAAGATTTTATAATTTTGAAGTCGGTG
>JAEBDU010012534.1:0-30546 GCA_016802625.1 Heliconius numata | reverse complement strand
CTTTGTATAATTATTTTTCACTTTTTAGTTCGTTGTTAGAAGTCGGTTTTTCTTTTTGTTAAAAATTAATTTATTTTCTGACTGGTTCATCTAGTTAAAGAAACTCATTTTCCCTCATTGCAATATAATTTAGACAAAAAAAAATTGAACTTCTTTTGTAAAACATTTTTTAAATATTTTTTTATGTTTAAAGTTCATAGATGTTCAGCAACCTATGATAGATACAAAGTTATATTAATATTTTTTAAAGTTGTTACCAGTATATAGCAATATTTTTTTATATATTTAAAAATGCTTCACAAAATAACAAGTGAATTTCCATAAAGTTTTAGTTATAAAGCATAGTTAAAGTATACAATATTATGAGGTTTACTTAACTCGGCCTCACTGTCATCGTCGACACCTCTGCATAGAATGTCAACAATATTGGATATTGACGTCGGTCCTGTCTAGCTTTTCAATATACTTAACATAAAATAATATTTTTATAATGATGAAAATCTTTTAATTTATCTACCATTAGTATTTTTTACAAGTTTATAAGTTTTTGAAAAATATTTTTTATGTATAATCAATACTATTAATGTATAATCAATGCTGCTAATGTATAATCAATACAAAACTTAAAGTAATAACTAAAAACGAAAGATTACATATTTGCTATTTTATTTTTCAGCTTCACGGTGTACCTGCAATCTGCATAGAGTATAGGATAAGCATATAAAACCTAGTGTTAAGACACTCCGTTCTACACTTTGCGCTAAATTTTTGAGGCATTGCATGTTGCTGAGAAATAAAAATATTGAATATTTCATTTCCTTGAGTAGAAATCGAACTCACAACCTGTCACGTTTACGCAAGCTTGTGCCTCCGCACCACGACGGTCTCTAAAGTAAATAAATTGTGAAAAAGTATAAACCGAAACTAGCAGTTATTATTTCAAACAAAAATATTTAATAAATATTCGAAGGTAAAGTAACAAATGGTGTGGAAACATCATCATTCACAACGAGCTTTCAGAAAAACCATTTCCTATTGTTTTGCTGTGTTTTTTCCCAATAAACTGGCTCGCTTCAATTAGTGCTGCGGTCTGTCAGACCGGCGGTCATCTATCACCGTGTGTCGGTATGATCGACGTTGGTGAATTTCTATTGACGATTTTATCTTTATACCTTACTTCGTAAATTTTCTATGATTGAAGAATAGTGTTTTTGATTAAGTATAAGTTTTTCATTAGTTTTTTTTCAGTTTCACGTTTTATTCCGCACACAGTGGGATAGGCAAAGGGAACACTAGGTAGTGTTAAGACACTCCGTTCCTCCATTTCGGTGGCGGAACTCAACGGAGCGCTTTGCGCTCGACAACAGAGTGATGTCCGAGTATTTATACCTAATATAAACTATTCATAGATAATTCTATAAAATTTGAGAATATTTTCTTATAAAATATCACCGTACATAATATTTTTGATATCACAGCTACAAGCTAATGAGAAATTTTATATTTTTAATCCTTTTTACACAGTTGCTGCAAACAAGTTTATGAACTTGTAAAATCCCTTGTTCCTAAGAAAGTTAAGAACTTTTACAACGATAGCTTCCCAGCAGCGCTTAAAGTTAAAAGAATGGCTATAAATTAATAAATAAATTATGCTTCGGGCGCATCTAGATCTAGAATGATTTATTTGTGTCAGTGTCAGTGACTGTGTTAAATTGAGCTTTGGGGACGATTTATTGTTCGAATATAAATTAATTGTGTAAATTATTAAATGTTATGAGGCCAGTCAAGTCAGTGCTGCAAAATCGACTCGTTGTGGGTTCGAACCCCACCCGAGGAAAGGAAATATTTATTTAAATTTATACTTTCTTATTTATTTCTTCGTTCTAGTGTCGAGGCAAAACGCGGCGTTGAGGTTCGCCACTCAGCATGTAATGCCTGCAGAATCCGGTAGAAAGTTAGGAACGGAGGTACCTTAACGGGAACGGAGTATCTTAACAAAGGTTCCCGGGTTCCCTCTGCCTACCATGCTAATACTAGATATAATTAAATAACATCTAAGTGTTGGTAAAAAGAGTTTTTTAAAATAAATTCGTTCTCATCACGTGGTAAACTCAAATTGTGTTGTTACAATGAATTTTGCGGTTCACTGGCTTGTTTGAACTGTCTAAAATAGACTTTGTAGGTGCAATCCCAACTAACTTCGTAATATTGTGTTCCTACATTGTAAATTTATATTTATTTGTAGGTAAATAAGCAACGTTAGAAACGAAAGTTTAATTTGTTTCTTGATACTCCTAATATTAATTGTAATTTTCATTTATTGTCACATTGTCGTGCTTTTATGTATTCAAATTTTAAATTAATTAACTAAAATCTTTAAGATTTTTTCTCACTTGGAGCAGGGACCCTAGTATTAGACACTCCGCTCTCCACTTACCGCCAAATTTTGGAGACTGTATGTTAATTGGCGAAACTTAACGTTAAACCTTATTTGTGAGAAAAATATAAAGATGAATAATAATGAATCGCTTATATATATCCTGCCTATATTTTAAATAATATCTAGATCGATATTGAAGTAAATCTCGATAAACAGTTCCGCTACAGTTCGAACTAATTTGAACGGAGGCTAAACGCCGTGTCGGCAGCTCAAGCCAGAGGTGCTAAAGTTTTAATTAGTTACTAACTTTCAAAGTCGCATTAAGAGTTCCGCTTGCTTCGCTACGTCGCGCGTCGGAACTAGTAAATATGTTAGATTCACAGATGACTTATCCTGCAAGAATGTAATCTTATTTATATCGATTTGGCAATTTTTTATGGACAAAAAACATATTTTAATACTATGCTATGCTTTTTAAATTGTCTTGATATAAAATGATTACTTATATATTTTTCTGCTTTGCAATGATGAGGCCAGTCGCGGCACAAATATGCGACTAGTTGCGGGTTCAACGCAAAGGTTCCCAGGTTCCCTATGCCTACCCCTATGTGCTTTCGCAGATACAGCGTGAAAATTTCATTTGAATTTTTTTTTTAAATCTATATGTCGCACGTTCTCTCGTAAACTATTGAGGAACTGTAGTGTCAAAAAGGAATAATTAATATTTAACAAGACATTTAATCTAATCTTAATACGTAGATAGATCGTAGGAAATATTGAAGATTTAGGATACAGAGCTTAACACTTTTCATGCCTTGGTATTTAAACTGTAAATTCAAAAATATAATCATAATATAACAACATAAAAATGGAGAACGGAGTGTCTTCATACCAGGTTCACTCTGCCTACCCTGCTATGTGCGGTATACAGCATGAAGCTGTTATAATTTTATAGGTACATTCAGATATTTGTGTACTACTATGAAAAGGAAAATATTGAATTGATTTTTGATTTTTATGAAGTCGTATTCGTAAAACGAATTTTAAGAGTCGTCGAAAATATTCACGAGCTTTTATAAAAGGCTAGTGGAATTTTAAATTAGTACACATTTGGGAGCACGATTACTCTTATAAATGTCGATAGTGTTTATTGCTTTTTGTTGGAACTATAAATATTTTGTTACTTTTAAAAAATGTGAATGTATGGAAACTTATTTAGTAAATTATAAATTCCTTTCCTTTTTCTCCATAGATTTTTGTCCATTTATCTGCGCTCGTTGTTTATGAAAATATATGATATTCTTATCTTTACCTTTTTCTCCGCATCTATATGAAGTAAATGGAAGACAAAGAAATCCGAGTACCTACTCTCTTCTCTACTTTTTAAAATTTTTCAGTAGGTGATTTCAACGACGCGCTTTGTCTATTAAAGTTTGTCTACTTACAGAAAATAGTTTTATTATAATTATTTTTCCGAAACGGGATCGAATCCTCAACTATTGCGTTTAAAATCAGACGCTGTTTTATTGCGCTACGAACATCCTAATTACAAAAATATATTAAGCATAGAAAAAAAAAATATTAATAGTGCAGATTTTTATACTTTTTTAGATATCGTGGCCTACCTACAGTGAAAAACCCCATGTTTAATAATTACCTGAGTAGGTATATGTTTTGTATATAGTAGCAGTTAATTAAATTAATATTGCTTTTAAAAGATATTTCATTTGCTCTCATTAAAATGATCGAAAATTTACACCTTTGTGCATTTTATAAAATGAAATAATTAATATCGATAAGTTTTGCATTATTTATAAAGTATTATTTAAACTACTGTATCCAATAAATATTGCAACGTTCGTTGCTTAATTGGAGGTGTTCAAATATGGGTTAATTGTGAATTTAATTTTAATTTTCTTGATCATAATTCGAGTTTAAATTCCGAAAATATATTATGTGAGATATCTATTATATATACACATATTATTTCTTCGATCTGGCACCAAGGCAAAAGCCTTACTTACTTACTTACGCACTCAATAATTCCTTGAAACATTCGGCGGAAAGTGGGGAACGTAGTGTCTTAACACTAAGTCCCCTATACCTACCCAACTATGTTTGGGATACAACGTGAAGCTTAAAAAAAGTTTATATAATAGAAAAATAAAAATATTCATGGATATAAAACAATTTAATGATAACCATAAGTTTATTTTTAGATAATAGAGAGAGAGGGTACCTACTGGAGATATATTAATTCGAAAGGTGACTTGACGAATTCCCATAAAGTACCAGCAATAAGAATTAATGCTGGGACTCTAAGAAAATAGTTTTATTATACAATATTACGTAGGGTATAATGCGGTGATATACACTACATAAATAAAATGAAGTTTATTATCTATATATATAAAAGGACTTGTCCTCACTGACTGAGGTAAGACGCACGCACAGCCGTAACCGCTGATGGTACAAACGTGAAATTTGGACAAAAGTTTACTTTCGTAATCTGGACATCCACTAAGAAGGGATTTTGAAAAATTTTAACCCTAAAGGGGTGAAATAGGGATTCAAAGTTTGTATGGAAAAAAAATTAAATCAGCACCGATTTTTATAAAATTTGAAATTTAGATTTTTAAAAGTATTTAATTGAACACGTGTTTCATCGTTTTCTAGAATTCTCCCCCTAAGGGTGCAAATAAGGGGTTGAAAGTTTGTATAGGTTTTTTTAAATCGTCACCAATTTTTATAAAATTTGAAATTCAGACTCTTAGACGTATATAATTAAATACATGTTTCATGGTTTTCTAGAATTCACCCCATAAGGGGTTGAAAGTTTGTATGGAAAAATCTTTAAATCGCCACCGATTTTTTTTTTTAAATTTGAAATTTAGACTCTTAAAAATATTTCATCGAACACATGTTTCATGGGTTATTAGAATTCACCCCTAAATACGCAAGCGGAGCTGCGCGCGTCCGCTAGTTATGTATATAATTTCTCAGATTTTTTCCTAAATTCGTATTGACTGTAGATGTTAGTTGCGAAATTTGATAATGACTGACTAATAACTATGCATTTTGATTACTTATAGTGTTGAAATATACTTTTTTAGCTATATAAACGACCATATTACCTTTTTTTTAAGTAAATATAGAAATATGTTTTATGTCAGGAAATAATGGGGATATCTCCAAGCGTTCTTGAAATAAAGGGTCTTGACAGACAGACGGACAACAAAGTGATCTTATAAGAGTTTCTTTATTTCCTTAAAAAGTACGGAACCCTAAAAATTATGAGGAGAGTTACGTTATCTAGGAAAATGCAAGAGATGCACGAAGAAAAAAAATAAAGCATTATAAGTAAGATGTTCTGTTAATTTTCAGTCACCTTTACATTTCACAAGCACTTCCATATCTCTCGCATGGGTGGTGCTTAAAATAATTATGTGTTTCAACTTCCCAACACGGACCAGATGGTCTCATTCTTCATGCAAATTATTGTTTTATGACAACAAGGGTGGATCTTTGTTGGGGTAGTTATGTATTTTATTTTAAGGTCCCCGAGTTTATTATGCAACCTTTTTCATCAGCTCTCGTCGGCTGAAAATAATTTAATTTTATGATGCCTTTTGAAGTATTTTGTTTTATACAACATAAATTAAAAGACTTGTCGTGTAAAATAATTATAGGTTTCTAAAAAATAGGTATATTTTTATTAGGAAGTATTCTTGAAACAAACTAATAAATCTAAAATGAATTCACTTAATTTTGGTTTACTATGGGGACTAAAATTACAAATTAAAATATATTTCGTAAATACGAAAAATCTGCTTTAGTCTGTTATCATATACATACAGATTAAGTCTATTATAAGCGAGCAGAAACGACATTACTATTGTTTACTCTGAAAAAATTATAGGTGTTCTGCCACTCAACACGCAATGTCTCAAAAATTTAGGCATCCTCTATCCTGCTATGTACAATTGCGGGATAAAGAAAGAAAGAAAAAAATATTTATTAAAAAATATACATAGGTATGTAGTTTGTTCTATATTTTATAAATAACTAGCAGACCCGCGAACTTCGTATCGCCTAACAGTCGATTTTTTTTAATATGTATTCTGCTATTCGCGACACCGGGTCAGCTAGTAAGATAAAAAAAAATAAAACTTAAATCATTTTTAATTCTTATAATATTCATTAAAAATGATAATAAAAATAACAATTTCCGATATCTTATTATAATACCTACTTATTAGATTTTATTTCATTTTTACTTATTCTAAATTCAGTTTCATTTTCATTGTAGTACTTTATGGTACACGTTATTTTTGTTTGGTTATCTGGCGCGTAAACAAACAGAGCAGATGGTTTTCCAACACGGGAACAGGCAACATACAATAGACCATGCGAGAAACATGAGTTTTCTATATTAATACCACAAACACTTAATAACTGCCCCTGGGATTTGTTTATAGTCATTGCGAAAGCAAGCCGTACTGGAAACTGTAGTCCTTTAAGCTCGAATGGTATGTCAGTCGAAATCATTGGGATGCCCCGCATCTTCAAAAAGTCTTCTCCTTTATACTTTCTTTTCAATATGATTGCTTCTATTACGTTATTCATTATTTTTTTATCACTAATCGTGTGCCGTTACAAAGTTTCAGTTGGTTAATATTTCGCAACATTATAACTACACATTCAAGCTTTAATTGAAGGCTGTGAGGCGGCAATCCTGGAAAATTCCGGTGGATAGTTCACGACATCATCTTCATTAGTTGCCATATCAACTGACTTATGTGTCCTTATTTTGCCAGGAATGCCATCTTGAAAATTTATATATAATTCATTTACATCAGTGTGTTTGGCAGCCAGTTAAGCTCTTTCGCACAACCAATTATGGAATAAATAATCAGCAATATTTCAGCAACATTTGGAAGCACTTTATGAATGAGTTCATCTTTTGATTACGTTAACTGACAAAAACTATCAGGAAAGGTGATGCAGCCAGTCAGCGCATATATAGGAAGTTTGATATTACCAATATCAATGAGTTGTTTAGAGAATATGTCTCCAGATAGATCATTTTGCAACATGACACGCATATTCTTGCTTAAATGTAATACCTTGACATGTTTCCACAATTTCGAGGACTTTAAACATCTCAGCAACTCAGCTTGCATTGAACGTGGGACAACTGGCAATCCTCCTCCTTATAATAAAATCATTGCGCCACCAAATTGATTGGCAAACTGAGTTTTAACAATAACCTTACAATATTGGCAAGCTGAGTTCATATATCCAATAGCAACACAGCTGTAGGCACTGCTGGCATCAATTGATATATCGTAACAAAAAGCAGCTCGATCCAAATTTGCATCATTATCAGTCAACTATCGTGCTCACGTTCATTTTTTTTGTAGATTTGGACTCTATTATTGTTCATGTAGCTTGAAACGTCGACCAGTGATGAAACAAACTTATGTCTTCTGTTGAGGCATCCCTTGGGAATGTTTCCTCATAGGTGAAAGGAACTTGGTTCAATTTAACCTCCAGAAGACATAAGTTTGCGCGTTTATCACAACATTTGTCGTCTTCAAAAACAATACCCTTATATAGAGCGCGTGACTGAAAGTATCGCGATCATGTAGAAAGCAAGGCCAAATTGGTCTTAAAGAAAGTGGTGGTCATCAGCAGCTTTATAGGATCGAGGTACGTTCATATGTGGGGCCACGTTGTCTCTGGGCGGGTGCATCCCAGTGCCAGCTTGGCACATTTAATTGCTTACAACGTAGAACCGTTTGAAACAATGGGGAACCAATGATCTGTAAAAGGCTTGACACTTCAGCATTGCGTAGAAACGTCTTCTAGCTGTGTGTTCTGTATCGTATTTATCATGGAGAGTGTCCTGGAAAACTGTTTGACTTGCTTTCTGCAGCCGTATTTTCTAATCGTAAAATAAGTAAATCATAAACTTAAATACCATCCACACCATCTTGATAATCATAAGGGTTATAAAAACAATACAGTTTTATTCTTTATTAAATGGATAGAAAAATATGATAGAAGACTATACACTAACAGCAAGTTAGCAGCTACATAAGTACATGTTACTTGTGTGTATGGTTGCACCCGTGCAAAGCCGGGGTGTGTGGCTTGTAACTGATACAATAATACTACAGGATATCTTTATCTTATACTGCATTTTAAATACCTAATAACTTGTAACATATTGCTTTGAAATGTATCTAGTAAAAGGTTATTATGAGACCAGTCGTGACGTAGGGGCATAAAGTGTGACTGGTACCGCAGCACGTTGTGGGTTCGATTCCCACTTGAGGAAATTAAATATCGAATATTTGCATTTCTTCGCTCTGGTGTCGAGCGCGGCGTTGAGTTTTCTCACTGAACACACAATGCCTCCAGAATTCATCGGAAAATATGAATAGAGTGTCTTAACACTACGTTCCCTTTGCCTACCCTGTTGCGTGCGGCGATCTACAGTAAACAGTCATAATATCTAATGTGATTTGTAGGTGCATGTTGGATACGGATTTGTTTTAAATGGTTAGTGTAGGAGATAAACATTTTCTATCATGGACTTTTACTTAGAACTTTTGAAGGAGAACAATTATTTTTCACATGTAATTTTTGCGTAGCTTTACGCGGTGGACGCATGGAACCTCTCAAGCTCTCCAGTATTGCAACATTTTTTTAATGTTTCTCCTCTGCGATTGGTTATATCGTGATGTAATACTTATAGCCTAAACGTTCCTATATGTAGGCACTATGATACACAAAACTAATTATTCAATTTAAATCCGAACTTTCTGAGATTACCGCGTCAACTAAGCAATCTCTTTAGTTTTATAATAATAGTAGTCATAGAAGTTGTATAAAATATTTCCTGTATAAGTTTCATGAAGGGAATTAAAAGATGTGTTCGCGAGGGGGGATGAATGTAAATACGTATTTTGACAGAAATGAAAGAACGCCTGATAAAATTATATACTTTAAAATTAGCATATATGTTTGCTTTTGAGGGAATAATAGGCGCTCTTAACTAATAAAGTAAAATGAAGATATTTACTTAAATTTAACTAAAAACTATGAATTAACAATTCTAAATAATAATTATGATATTAATAAACGTCAAAAAAATGTTTATTACGTACAATAATTTATTTTAAGACGACAGATTATATATTTTAAAGTTTAGCTGGGTGACTGGGGTTCTACTTTGTGGTAGGATCGATTTTTTTTATGTCAACAGAAAATGCTCATCACGCTGAATAACTTTTCCTAAAGCGTTGTATTGATATCTCTTATAGATTAGGCGGGCTGCTAGGGTTTCACATCAGGTATTCGGGCTATCAAAATAAATTATAGCCTATATGTAGGCGAAGACTAATAGCTATACAACAAAAGAAGTTTCATTTAAATCCGTCCAGTAGTTTTTGCGTTAAAGAGTCACAACAGACAGACAGACAGACAAGAATTCCAAAAATTATATTTTTACCTTCTATTAGTTGTATTGAGTCCCCCTGACGTGTTTTTTTTAGTTTATATTCAATGTACAGATTTTACCCCCTTAACAGTTTTATTATATATATAGATTACTATTAGAATCAAATGATGATTATTTTAGAAGCGAAATTGGAAATACTTAATGATAAACTAATTAGTAGCGAAATTTCGCATAGTGTATAAGTAAGCATAACAGTATGTGGTAATTGCAATAACATACACCAAAGCCGTACTCCAGTGCGTTAATTATCTTTTTTAATGAAACCTTAATGAATTTGGCTATGTGTAGAAATATATTTTTTTTATTGATTTTCTTTGATCTTAATTTTCACAGAATCTGATCTCACAGTCCAATGAATCAGTATTAGTTATTTTAATAGTCGAAGTCAAAAATCTTAGTATTATAATATTTATTTAAAAAACATATATTTGTTTTTTAAACGTAACGATATTTGAACCCGCGCCCCTTGTAAACTCCAAGCACTCTGGGCACTAAGCCATATGTACTCTTCAACTTACGTCTAAATTCTTATGTGCTTGATACAACTTATTTATTTATGTTATATTGATAGATTGACGAATAAAATTTATTTTATTAGGTCAATAAAAGGCAAAAAGAATAAAAATGCCTTATAATTTAGTTGTAACACTATGTTAACTTTTGTTTGTCATTTTTTCCATAATACCATAATGAAAATAGTAAACCAGATAAAAATAAAACATTTTGGCTTGAAATTTGTGTAAACCAATTTTATTTAAATGTCCACAAAACAAAGCATAATTTACATAGGAACACGTAATGAATTTTATGAGGCAAGAACGAATTTTGCCGTCGCTTCACCAAGCGGCCTTTGATCGAGAAGCGCATCAAAAAGGAAAATTGGTTAGGTTTTTACGCTCATACGATCGGCTACACTACAGTTTCAGAATAACACATTTTCAGTACAAAGTATTATGTAAAATTTTAAATAAAATGTTTGGGACAGCTTTCTATGTTTATTTTTATTTTACTACCTACTTAAAGATTATGTATTTTATATAATAATTTAAGCTATAGTTTGAAAATATTTAATATATTTTTTATTTATTTAATTATTAAATTTAAAGTTACTGTCTCGATAACAAACTTATAAGAATTAAAAATAATATTTGGAGCTGTCATTATAAGAAAATACTATGGACATTGATATCAGAATAAAGCGAATAATGTTAGGTTCTGTACTAGCTTTCGTATGAAAATAAAGCAAAAATTATTAGCCTATATTTTTTTTGTGAAAATGGACCCTGAACATCAATACACAATATTACGTACTGTAAGAAACCAAGCGATACAATTTGTCTATCTAATACAATCTATTATTTTTCTTAAATATTAAAATTCTTTTTCTTTAAGCTTCGCGCTGTATTCCACATACAGACGGTAAGGCTGAGGGTATCTGGGAACCTAGTGTTAAGACTCCATTTGCATTAAGTGACTTCCGTTCTCCACTTTGTTGAGTGGTGGAACTCAACGTCACGCTTTGCCTGGTTACCAAAGCAAGGAAGCGAGAATATTAAATAATTATCTTCTCGAGTAGGAATCGAACCCACAACCTGTGAGGTTTACAGTCACACTTCGTGCTCCTGAGCCACGGCTGCCCTCAACTACTTTAGATTTTTTTAAATATATTCTAAGGATGAGAAAGAAGGCTTATTTTTCTATTCTTAGTCTACGTATATAATGGAAAACAGCCCTTAGAGGCAACGTGATTGTTCCTGTCCTCAGCACACCTCACTGCCAGCAATTTATAGACGCTTGCCATGTTATCTAGATAGTAAAGATTCTCGTCTGTATCGTATATTTTAGGATTTTGAATAAGCTAGGAACATTTGTTTAAAACTCTTCTTACTTTGAGTAGTTTACTTGATAGTCTTAATTTAATTACTTAGCTTTGCACGCATTAACGATTATATTATTACCTGAATTACAAAAATATATAAGATGTAATGGAGAAGAAAGAAGAGAAGAACGGCAGTGTTTCAATAAAACAGAGAGCTTAAGCACCCACGTCCTCTATGTTTAGGATACAATGAAAATGAAATAACATACACAAAATAATAGATTAGACAAAAGCGTTTATTGTTAAACGCTTTCTGTGTACACAACGTGATTCAAGAATACATTAAGAAATTTTCTCAATTGCATAAGGAATAGCAAATATTGAAATATAAACAATAAATTAAATATTTATTAAATGTCTTTCACAGTACATACATAATAGGTTAAATATTTGCTAATTCAATAATAAATAAACATATTGACTTTCACGTCTTTAGCAGTCGGCCATAGATTTTGTACAGCTGTAGCAAATCCTATTAGGCACACATTGTTCGACGTCCGACGTCCAGTCAGCCTTTCATCGCAAAGGAAAGGAAAAAAACGTTATATTTCACACATTGTTTATTGGCTCATTGAACGGTAGTATTTGTACGTTTAATATGATATTAGTATTAATTATATTTTACTAATATTATAAATGTGAAAGTTTGTGATGGTGGATGTTTGTTCTGCTTTTACGCAAAAACTACTAAACAAAACTGTGCATTAATGTATTTTGTACATCAGAATAATTACACAAGCTAGCTAAATTTAGGTAAAAAATATATATCATTTGGCTATAATATAACAATAGATACTTTTAGGCGATGAATCCGCATGTGGGTTGATGGTTTTTTTTGTATAAAAATATAGTCAAGGTTTCACATTTTGTGTTGTCAATGGAAATAACCCACCATGTAGAGTCTTCTTCTTCCTGGCATTAATCCCGGCTAACCAGGGTCTGCCTTCCTACTTAACCTACTCCACTTTGCACGATCTTTTGCGTCCTCGGTGGTTAGACCATTGGCTCTCATGTCCTGCATCACGACATCCAACCAGCGCTTCCTTGGGCGTCCGGGAGGTCGCGCCCCAGGGACTGGTATAGCAAGGCACTTGCGTCCGACATAGTTCTTAGGCCGGCGCGTAACGTGGCCAAACCATCTCA
The DNA here is from genome assembly GCA_016802625.1 of Heliconius numata. Classification (NCBI taxonomy): domain Eukaryota; kingdom Metazoa; phylum Arthropoda; class Insecta; order Lepidoptera; family Nymphalidae; genus Heliconius; species Heliconius numata. The sequence continues at coordinate 17,616 of JAEBDU010012534.1, read as the reverse complement.
AGCGACGCTCTTGGAGCTTATCCGCTACGTCACGGACCCCAAGACTACCTCGAATGAATGTGTTGCGTATGCGGTCAGACCGCGTTACGCCGCACATCCACCTCAGCATCTTCATTTCCGTGACGTGAAGCTCCCGAGTGTGCCGAGATAGTGCTGGCCAACATTCGCTGCCGTATAAAAGAACCGGTCGGACGATGCTCTTGTATATCAGCCCCTTGAGCTTGGGCGGTATTCTGCGGTCGCAGACCACACCAGTGACCTCCCGCCATTTGGCCCAGGCAGCGCTTATCCGGCCATGGACATCGTGGTCGATGCCTCCAGACTCGTGCATGACAGATCCAAGGTACCTGAACTTCTCCGACTTAACGGCTGGCTCAGGACCTATAAGGATGGTGCTCGAGTCCCGGCTCCCGCAGACCATGTACTCTGTCTTCGACACATTTAGTTTAAGACCGCCGTTCTCAAGCGTACCCTTCCAGAGGTTCACTTTACGCTCCAGCGTCAGTCGGTTCTCGGCAATGAGTGCTATGTCGTCGGCATACATCATCAGCCATGGAGGCTGGTCCTGGATGTGAGCCGAGACAGTATCGAGCACTACATTGAACAAAAACGGACTAAGAGCCGAGCCCTGGTGAACCCCCACTGTAATCGGGAAGGGTCTAGTGTTGCCAACAGCAGTCCTAACCATAGAAGCGGAATCGTGGTACATGCCCCTGATAATCTCAATATAGGCCTCAGGGATCCCTTTGGATCGCAATGCCCACCAGATACACTGACGAGGCACACAGTCAAAGGCCTTCTGCAGATCTAAAAAGGCCACGTGCAGAGCTCTCCTTTTTTCACTGTATGCCTCCATCAAAGTTCTGAGGGCGAAAATGGCGTCCATGGTGCCCGATCCTGGCTGAAATCCATATTGAGACTCAGAGACAGTACACTCTTGGCGGAGCCTGAGGTCGATCATGCGCTCGAAGAGCTTCATGGTATGACTCATAAGCTTAATGCCCCTATAACTACCACAATCTTGAACACTGCCCCTTCCCTTGTAAATAGGGGTAATAAAGCTAAGCCGCCACTGATGCGGCATCTTACCAGTGTTCAAGATATGGTTAAAAAGGTCAGTAAGCATGAGCACACCAAGAGAGCCCAACGATTTCCACGCTTCGATCGGAATGTCGTCAGGTCCCACCGCTTTTCCGTTCTTCATGCGTCGAAGGCAATTACGTGTTTCGTCAAGGGTTATTGGGGCAATAAGTCCGAGGTTAGGCGGTGGGTCGTGATGAAGACTGCATGGGTGCCGAGTATTCAGCAACTCCTGGAAGTAGCTTCGCCACCTCTCCTTCACAGAGTCATGATTACAGAGCAGCGTGCCCTGGGAATCTCTGACGCAAAGACATTTTGCGATATCTTGCGTCACTTTATCCCGGGAACGTGCCAGTTTGTAAATGAGCTTCTGCCCCTCCACAGTTTCAAGTTTATCATACAATGGTGACAAACTCTCACTGCGGGCTCTGGCTACAGCTCTTTTACTGGCACGTTTAGCTACTGTGTACTCCAGTCTGTCTTCAGGAGAGTTGGATTCCTGCCACTTCTTAAAGGCAGCCTTCTTTTCACGAGTCACCTCCTGGACCTCGTCATTCCACCACCATGTCTCCTTGTCGATGACACGTCCTCCCCTAGAAACGCCAAGAACTCGCCTGCCTGCCGCAATGATTGCCGACTGAGCCCGATCCCAAGCATCCTGAGCAGTCTCGGTGTTAGTCGAAAGATTATGACTTTTCACCTCTGCCAGAAAGTCGGTCTGCATCGGTCCATTCAGCAACCACCACTTGATCCGAGGCCTACGTTTCTCGGCTACTTTCTTCTTCGGAGTGACGTTAAAGTCCATGACAAGAAGACGATGTTGGGCCGTTAGGCTTTCGCCTGGAATGACCTTACAGTTAGTTACCCTGCCCATATGACACCGTCTGGTCAGCAAGTAGTCTATTTGAGTTGAGTGGGACCCGCACTTATACGTGATAAGGTGCTGAGAATTTTTTGGAAGAACGTATTCACGACGGCCAGATCAGACGCAATACAGGTTCTCAGAATGTTTTCTCCCTCTGCATTGCGAAGACCGTGCCCAAAACCCCCGTGAACATGTTCATACGGCTCAGCAGCCCTACCGACGTGCCCGTTCAAGTCCCCCCCAACTAAGACCACTTCGGTACACGGCACAGCAAGTAGCACCCCTTCATACTGCTCCCAGAATGTGTCCTTTTCGGCCGCGCTACATCCCGCCTGGGGAGCATAGGCACTGATTAAGTTTGTGATAACGCCCTCAATCAGTACCCTCACTCGCATCAAGCGGTCGGAGCGACGGTCAACTTCAAGGAGCCCATTCTGAAGCTCTTCAGAAAGCACTACCGCTACACCGTTTCTACCCGTAGGTGACCCAGTGTATATAAGCCGGTAACCCTGTCCGATGTTACGGGACTTATTGCCCTTCCAGCGTGTTTCCTGGAGGAAGGCACACTGGACCCGACGTCTCATGAGTACATCTGCGAGTTCCCTGCATCGTCCGGTCAGAGAGCCAATATTCCACGTTGCAAAGCGGAGTTTCCTTCTGGGTACTAGCGTCTTTAGCCGTGTCCGTACATGACACGGTAGCCCTTGCCCACTTGTCGCAGGTGTAGGGCGATGTGCCTGCGCGTCGTTTTGCGGCGACGCCCTAGCCGTACCCAGTCTTTTGTTTCGTTGTCGGTCCATTTAAGTGGCGGTTGGCGGTTTTTAAATGGAGCGACTGCCGTCTGACCTCCAAAACCCCTTTGTGGGGAAAAACCGAAGGGAGAGGAAAATCGAAGGGGTAGGATAGGTAAAAGGAGGGGGCTAAGGAAAAGAGGAGGGGAAGGGGGGGGGAGTTAGGACACCATTCTTACGGACTGGATGAGGATGTAAGAGTGGCGGCTCGAGGATCCGGGGTCGCGTACCCGTATGCCCACAAACAAATATCGGACAGATATTAGTCAAGACATCCTCTGGATCCATATATTTCTAAGCTGTATATTTAATATATTATTTTACATATAAATATATCAAAAATACTATTTTTAAATAAATATTATACATTATTATATTTTTTATCATGTAGAGTAACCAGTTAATAATATCGATAAATTGTATAACATAGAATCTGTATGCTATAAAAATGAGAATCAAGGAACTCAAATAAGAAAGGCGTAAAAATATTAAATTTGTCATTTGTATCATCGATGTACCTACTCATCATTAGTACAACGATTAATTAGAATTTATCATTTGGAAAAACCAAGATTATATTATTATATATTATGTATATTTTATTATTGTAAATGTATGCGCTTATTAAGCTATACGAATTTTAACTATATGAGCCAACTAATATTATTTTACAAATATATAGAACTTTTGGTACAGGTACGATAATTTACCTATACATAAATTCTAATACAATTTGAAAATTATATGCCTATAATTTTACAGTTTCAATCTGTATAGAGAACCTAGCTGACTCTTGACAAACATTATGTTCTCTAATTTTCATCCGAATTCCGGGCCTACGGGTTGAGTGCGACGGAACTTGTCGTACAAAGGAAGGAAATGAAAATAACTCATTTAACCGATTGCGGCTAGAACGACAATCATAATTTATCCTCCTATGGCAACCCTCATAAAGCCATTAAAATATACATAAATAACGACAAGATAACATTCTCTTCACGATCGTCGAAATAGATGTATAATTAAGTAATTTTTCCTAAATGTACCGAATTATAAAAGCGTCGTCCTCAAAATGGTCTGTGGCATGTCCACACCGTTGCCGCAGCCTTTAATTTCGGTACCAACATATCAAGGTAAACAAGAACAGTATATAATTTAAATTTAAAGTCAAAAGTATAACAAAATAATAAATTTCAATAGAACATTTATGGAATTAATTTAAAATGAATATGCAGTTGTTTATGCTATTTTAATGTTTTGAAATCGTCATGAAATTATCTTAATCCATTAGATTATTTATAAATTAAATCAAAAAATTAAATCAGCTTCACACTGTATCCCGCACACGGCATGGTAGGCAGAGGCAGGTTAGTGTTAAGACACTCCGTTCCCTGTTCCCGAAGAAATGGAAATATAAATTTAAAAATATATTTCATCTCGTCGAGTGGGGATCGAACGAAAAACCATTCGGTTTTACAATCCCACTTTGTGCCTGCCACCACGACTGGCCCCAACATATATGCCAATAAATAAAAATATCAACAAATATACATATAAATACAAAGATATATAGACATACATACATACATACATTGTACTGCAATACACCCAATTTGCTGTGATACATTTCCCTATTATAACTAATTGATTTCGGTTGAACAACTATCAACTTTGCCGCCGGCGTGCGTCCGGGCGTATTCTGTAGTTAAACGACACTAGTTTCGCATGTTCGTTAGTCTATTCTAATATCAGTTGCTGTGACTTTATTATATTGTGCCACATAATTGCTGACCACAGAATATCTAAGTTAAACTTTGTAATATTTGTATGTGTGATAAATATTCCCGACTTATACTTTTTTTAGGAACGTATAAAATTTTTGGACATAGCGGGATATGAACCTGTGCTTCTTGAAAACCGTCTAAACGTTCTGACCACTAAGACAGACGGAGCTTGGACGGTTTCCAAGAGGATCAAATCTCGCTACGTTAAATATTCATATACGTTTCTTAAAAAGTATTTTTCTTTCCTAAGTGTTTAACAACACTTTAAAAATGTAAAAATAATTTTGAATTATTTATCTTCAAAAAAAAAATGTGATTTATATTAATATACCTACATAAAAATTATAGTACTTACACAAAAAAAATACAAATAAAAGAATATTTGAACATTTTTAGGATCAAACCAATTGTATGTACGCCACACGTTGTACATTTTGTGGCAAAGGTTCACTCATTAACCCGCGCGTATTTCCGAGCTCTCCTCACATTTCCGGACTCAGGATACCCTGGGTACAAGGGTGCACTAACTTATTTATTGGACTTTTAAGTATTTTATGTATTCTAAATGGACTAAATATGTATAATAATGTATCGAATCATATCATAAAAAAAATATGTCGAATAATAATGGTATCAAATGGTGAAATTCGATTCGAAAACATTTTAAAGCTTAACGCCGTCCTGGCGCGGCAAGGCTTAGGTCAACTTACTCAGTTTACTTAATTTACAAAAATAAATGAAGTTATAGAAGAACTATATTTTGAGCTTCTTTATTTTTTTGTCATACTCTCACAAATTAGCAAAAAGAGAATAGCGGAGCAGTTATCAAATTAATTATGATTTTTAAAATTCAGCCTAAGGCGGACGGAACAGACTATCTTAACATTAGGTTCCCTCTGCCTACTCTGCTATATTATACAGCGAGAAGCTGAAAAAAAAAGTATGTGAAAAGACTATGTTCATACTGAGATTGCGACACTTGCAACATTTCAAAAAGTGCAAACAAGTCAATGTCTTAATACCAGGTTCCCTCTGACTACCCTGATGTGAGCGAAATATAGCGTGACGATAAAAATGTATACAAATACATATATCTATTTATATATGAAAACATATTGCTATAAAGCATATTTGAAAACTTAAAATATTTCTATTTTTATGTTTCACACTTATCCTTTTAGATTTATTTGAGTCCACTAAATCCAAGTATTGGCGTTATAAGTCTTTTCAAGCGACGAGCGGTCTAATCTAAAGCTTTGGCTGAACATGTTGGGAACTTGGAACTTTCTTAAAAATATTTTTATAGCTTAAAAATATTTCTCCATTGTTGTATTTTCTATAAATATGTTGTATGTGTTTTGACTTAATTTCCTTTTTTTATTTACGGCTTAGCTCATCGATAGTCAAAATTAATAATACTATAAATTAGAAATTTATCAAAGGCCAGTCGTGGTGCAAGGGTACAAGGGAGCTAAGTCTCTTAAAACTATATTTCCTCTACCTAGCCTGCTGTGTGCAAGAAATAGCGTAAAGCTGATTTATTAATATTTTTTTAGAAAATATATAAAAAATTGAACGCAGCGGGATTAGAACCCGCGCCTCTTTGGAAACCGTCCAACTCTGACCAACTAAGCCATACGTTCTCATAGAGCTAGGTCGAAATTTATTAAATAACAAATTTCAATAAAGAAAATATAATGCATTATAATATTACATAGCTCTATAAACAAAGAATCATTTTATATCTACAATTAACGTGCCGGCTTAACTTTTTTATTATATTTCCTCTGTTTCTAACTTATAATTAGGCCGCATCACGACAAGCAGGTTTCGAAACAACATTTTATCGTTACGCATTCTGGCCTGGAGCCAGTGCTTCGAACTCTAACAACTTTATTATGCATAACCTAATATCGTGTTAGCCTAAATAAGCAACAGAACTCTTGCCAAATTGTGCCTTTACATTTTCATTAGATCACGCTTCTGTCACCATGCGTACCTAATTAACGGTTCGAGCATGCTATATTGAGATTTTTTTTATGTTTAAAGATCAACCATCTTAAAAATGTATATTTTAAATTGGCAAAAAAATATTATAAAAATCCAATATATAATATTTGAATAGTGTACTTGAGGCACAAGCGTGTAATTGTAAACGCGACGGTTGTAGATTCGATTCCCATAAAATTTTTAACATTTTCATTTCCGCAGTCTGGTAACAAAGCAAAGCGCGACTTTGAGTTTCGCCACTCAACATCAAATTGCCTCAAGAATTCGGTGAAATATCACTCTTAAGAGGCAATGGAGTGTCTTAACCCTGTGCCTACCCCGTGCGGGATACATAGTGAAGTAATGAAAGAAATGAAATGAATCTTACAATCGTACCGAATTGATAACCTAAAGTTCTATACGAAATCAAATAAATTGATGTAAGTTCTCAAACTTTTATAACTCTATTTTTATATTAGAATAAAATATAATTTTATACACAGGAAATTGAATCAGTAAAGTATTTAAATTGTTTATGCATAATTTTTCTAACAAAAAATTGATTTTGTAGGCTTATTCATGTCATGCTCGCAAAATCGCCGAGACCAGACAAACGTGTTTAGCCTTTGTTTCATATTCTTTTAATTTTTAAAGGCGCTCTAGGTGCCTGCTTGATATTCTTAGCACACGAGTTCCTTTTTATTTGAATTGAAACATGATATTTTAATCGATACCTTTAGTCTATGGATTTTATTTACTACTTATTTAAAATACTAAATAAGAGCTACAGTACATTTCAAGTAAATACAAATTGAGGCCTAAAATTAATTATTAATAAAATTTCGGTATTGTAGCCAGTCGTTGCGCAGGGATACAAGCGTGTGACTGTAAGCGCCACCGGTTGTGGGTTCGATTCCAACTTGAAGAAAATAAAATATTTAATATTTTCAGTTCTTCGCTCTGGTGTCGAGGCATAGCGCTGTGTTTAGCTCCACCACTCAACATGTAATGTCTCCAGAATTCGTCGGAAATTGATGAGTGGAGTGTCTTAACACTACACTATGTCTGCCTACCCAGCGTACATTCATGGTGTAGCTAACAAAAACTGACATCTTAAAAATTTTATGTATCTATTGCACAGAATATTAAAATGATTTAACAGCTAAGACAATACAACAATTTTCAATACAACCATAAAAATATGTTACACCGTACGTATTTACAGCAATTATAAAGGCAGCTCACCGCAAGACTCTTGACTCTCGTTCTCGTTGATATACTCATATACAAGCTTTCATATTACCACTTTATCCAACGTCCCCGGTTCCCTTCTCACTGACATCCATTATATCAAAATAAAGGAAGATACGTATAAATATGTACAACACTCGACAATTACTCCTGTCTGAGGGCTCTCCATCACCCCTTGCTTTTTGGCAGAAACGACAGACATCAAACAACAATATAACCATATATATATATTTAGGCCATGTATGGAAAATGTTTTTATTTCCAGCTTTTTGAGCATCTTATAACAATCGTGGCTCAAATGTGTGATAGGTTGTGAGTTTGATTCCCATTCGTGAAAATTAAATATTTAATATTTTCATTTCTTCACTCTCCAGAAAGCAGCGGAAAGTAAAGAGCGGAGTGTCTTCTCCATAATAATTCACCACAACCACGACTGATTTTTGAGGTTTTGTTGTAAGTTTTGGTTGAAACTGGTAGCTACTATATCTCAGTGTCATTTAGTTTTGCAAATGTCTTGTTAATTTTTATATTATAAATACTGACAAAATTCTTACTTTATTTCTAATGAAAAAGTCCCATCATAGTTCACAACTATGTTGCAACTTGAATTTTGTTGCAAGGCTAATAATTAAAAGATAGCAACGTTTTCATTAAGCTTACAAAGTAACACATTTAGAAGATGGGATGTATATTTTTGAATCTGCTTACAATTTTTTGTTACTTTGCAAGAATATTATCAGAATGTCGTAATAGACTAAAAAACTGTTCTTTCGTCCAAAATAATTATTTTTCAGACATAGATGCACCCTTAGATGAATATCACTGACGATAGAAAAAAGATCATGGTGGGATGAAGAATTTTTTCCTATTCTGGAAATAAGAATTTTCATGTTTATTTTTTGGAATGAAGAATTTTCCTATATTTAGTTCTTCACAAGTGAACGAGAATTACTAGGATAATTTATTTGTGAAAAACATGCATATGTTTAATGGTGACATAGTACATATATATTTTTATTATATAATATATCTTAATAATGATTTGATAATTTTAACTTCACATTATGTACATAGCAAGGTAGGTCAGAGGTAACCTCGAAACCTGCTGTTAAAACACTTGTATGTCATTATTATTTCAAAATGGAATATACAAGCATAAATACGGTACGTAAACAAAGACCCAATTATTCACAATATAGCAAATGCTTATACAGATTTGTCCTCAAGAGGCTCATACATTTATCGTTCAATAGAAAATGCATATCGATATAATATCGATTTTTATATAATATCGATTTTTATTAATGTTTTAATATCTTTTTTCTGATGGCTTATCTTATCCACAATTCATATATTGACTATAAAATTTTGACTTTAATACGGTTAATATTTTACCTGAAAGATTATTACAAATATCTTATACTAAAATATTTTTGATAATATTTACAAGAACGACGACAACTATGCCTTAGTGAGAATACGTTTACCATAGACTGATCCGGAGGAACGCAGAAAAATAACTCGAGTATTTATAAAGAAATTCTCCTATATCTTTAGCAATATATTATCTTTAGCTATCTTTAACACGAGGTTCCCGTCTGCCTAACGTGATGTGTGCGGGATACAGCGTGAAGCTAATTTTGTTATTTATTATATGAATCTATCTTTTCAGTGCGTGTTGAGTTTCGCCACTCAACACGTAACGCTTCCAAACAACCTATTTTTAGTGGGAGAACGTAAAACAATACTGAAAACAGATTAGAATCGTAATATTTTAATTTTGTTTGTCTAAAAAATACATTTTATATATAATATAAATACAGAAACATATTAGTAGTAGGCAAAAATAATCATATCTGACTCCGTACACTGTGCCAAAATACCGCCTCAATACATTATTACTGGAGAAAGACGATGTAGGGTAAACCCCGGATAGTTGCCACACTTTTTGAAAAAGCTCTTTTGTTAGAAATGTATACCACTACATTACCTATTCAAAGTGTATTCTTAAACATAGTATATTAATCTTCTAACTTAGCCAATTTTTTCAAATATAAATATTATTAATTTTGAGTACAGCCTGTTTTATGTGGCCTCTAAAAAAGAGGATAGTTGCCTACTATGGCGGATACTAGCCTAACGTTAAAAATGGTTCGGGGGATACTTGCCTGTCTATTTTTTTTTCAAATAAAAACGAACTTATATTAATTTAAGTAATCACTTTTTGTTATTGAACACAATCTTTCATTAAGTATTAATCAAAGTCAATATAATTATAAAATTACAACAAAATAGACTCCAAAATGGTAATTAAGTATCCAAAATAATAATTAAATATAACTATTTATTTTAAAGGTAGAACAACAAAAAAAATAAGAATTCACTTTGGCATATCATCTATTAAATAAGTATTCAGTTCTAATTACTTACTGAGATACTTTATAATTATTACCCAAACAACACTTAAAAGTACTAAGGTTGTAAAATTTTAAATTTGAGCATGTAATTTTTTAATTTAAAAAAATAATTAAATATTAGTATTTATCTTAAATATTAAAAATAATTATGGGAATAACTTTGGCATTAGTATTGATTATTACCAGAAGCCAAGGTTTTCAATTTGCCACATCTCATGCAATGGTTTTTGAATGTTGTACAAGTTTCATGCAACCACATTCGACACATCTCACATTGTATCCAATCTGATTTTGATTTAGTTAAATTATAATTTTCAAAACAATCTACACAATAATTATCAACTTTAACTTCTTTGTTAGTATTTCATTTTTTTGAATTTGCTAATTGATATTGCTATTTTGAATTTCTTAAGGTTCGAGAGGATATGCCATAAATCCGGGATATTTCGTTGATACTTTTTTGTTTTTTATTTAGATCTTTGAACGCAAGTGCTAAGCTATCTTCTGTCCAGCTGATGTGGCGCGGCACCACGCCTGGCTTTCGTTTATACTTGCGAGGCATTTTGCTGTTGAGAATTTATTTTATTTAAGATAAACTATAGTAAAGCCCAATAAAAATATGACCAAGAAAAAAAGGTAAAACCAAATGAAAAAAATAACTAAGAAAAAACCTATTTGCTCGTTAAAATGTGTAGTTACGGATAGTTGCCCCAGGGCAACAATCCGCAAAAAGACAGTAAGGCAACTATCCTTTTTGATACGGATACTTGCCCTTTTTATTTACAAAATAAATAAAACATATTTAACAACAAAACGTTTATTACAGTGTAATTTAAACTCTAATGCAATCAAAGAAATAATTATTTTACTGAAACCGCAATTAGTTATAATTATATTTATCGGAGATTACTTGCCAATATGATTGTGACGCTCGTCAAAGTATCGTCGCGGAAGATTTTTACTCACACGGATAAAACTCTTGCACCTATTTCGACAGCTGATGCGGCACCGAGTCCTACGCGGGGGACGCTTCTTATTATGATCAAAAAGAAACACTGACAACACGTCTAACATAGAGCATTTGAAACTGAGGCATGTATCCGTCCGAGGCAACTATCCGGGTTTTACCCTATAATAACCTCAGTCGAAACTCGCTCATAAATTTGAATATAAGATGAGTATTTCGATGACCACAGAAGAGCGGTCGTATCGTATCTGCTTTTAGTCTTGTTTTCAGTATAGAACATAGCAAATTGAAATTTAAAAAGTTCCTTAGAATTACTGTATATAACAATGTTATTCTTTTCTTTAACGCGACCCTAGAAAACTTTCAATTTCAAACAACATTCTTCTTAAGTTCAAATATAGTTACTGAAATACAATGAATTAAATAGATATAATTATGTATTTTTTTAACTTCGAGTTTTATCCTGCATATAGCAGGATAGGCCGAGCAGGATACGCCGAAATTTTTGAAATTCGGCGCCCACTTTGTCTTGTGTTCAGAGAAAAAAATATAATTAATAATTTTCCCAAATGGGATTCAAACCCACAACCAATGTGTTTACGGTAATATTACGTAATAGTATATAATATTATGTATATTTTACAAATATGTTAGACACTCGAGCATTTTCACTCTTGATAGAGAAATAGAATCTCATATATTTTGTTAAAGGAATATCATTCAATACATTTGTATTTGACAATGTTGTAGGGTACAAAGTTAATAATGACCATTGACGTCAAAAGGTTTGTATTCTAAAATAGAATTTTTTATTATGTAGCGGCTATTCTGGTAGTAAATACATTTTTTTTCACGTGGCTTTTAGTTCTTTGAGAGATAATAAAAAAGATTGGCCTAATTAAACTATATAACTGTAACACCGTATTGTTTTGGTAGAGTTTAGGCAGAGGAAAACTAGTGTAAAGACAATTCGTTCCCCACTTTACACCGAATTTTCAAGGCGTTGCGTGTTGAGTGGTGGAACTGAACACCGCGTGATGCCTTGTCACCAAAGGACATAAAAATATTACTAAATAGTAATTCATTTTCCTCAGTGGGTTAAAGCTGACATCACGTCCCAACCAATATGGTATTCAATATGGTATTAGCTAAAATTATTTATATTATAAAATTAAAACGTTTGACACGAGATGCCAGCAGGAAATACCTGTTTAAGATGCGCGACCTACACCCAAGCAAGCAAGCGATTGTTCCTTGTTTTTATAAAGAATTCCCAATTTCTACCTGCTTATAGCGTTGTACTGATAAAAGTGATGAGAACTGATTGTGTAGTGGAAAGAAATACTTCCCCAATCTGTTGTGTGACTTCTGTTTTGTCGTTTGTCCTATTGTATTGATGGTAATTTGTAAAAAGTAATAGGTGTTTTTTATGTAATTTATGTATGTGCTGTAAATGTCTATTATACAGGATGATTGTTAGATGGGTAGATTAATTGATACAGGTTGTAGAGAATGTTATTACTATAATTTTAAACCTAAATGGAATATCCTTATATAATAAATACAATATGAATTTAATATTTTCTAATTACCATATATACGTAATAACATGCTCGAAAACAAAGAAACATTTTCTCAATTGTACTCTAGTATGAGTATTATTGAGTAAGATTCTTTGCTTATAATCTCGAATTGAAAATAACATAACATTATTAATTAAGAAATAAAAAAATAACATTATTAATTAAAGTATATATATAAAATTTTATAGACATGATATCCTTTATCTCTATCTTTTAATTAGAATATCTATATATATAAAAGGACTTGTCCTCACTGACTGAGGTAAGACGCGCGCACAGCCGTAACCGCTGTGCGTAGAAACGAAAAAAAAACGTGAAATTTGGACAGATATTTACTTTCGTAATCTGGACATCCACTAAGAAGGGATTTTGAAAAATTTTAACCCTAAAGGGGTGAAATAGGGGTTCAAAGTTTGTATGGAAAAAAATTTAAATCGGCACCGATTTTTATAAAATTTGAAAATTGAACACGTGTTTCATCGTTTTCTAGAATTCTCCCCCTAAGGGTGCAAATAAGGGGTTGAAAGTTTGTATGGGAAAACTCTTAAATCACCACCGATTTTTATAAAATTTGAAATTTAGACTTAAAAATATTTCATTGAACACATGTTTCATGGGTTAATAGAATTCACCCCTAAATACGCAAGCGTAGCTGCGCGCGTCTGCTAGTTTAACATAAATGCATATGACAAAAAATTCATATCATGCAAAGAAAATAATAAAAATGTAGTGAAATAAGCTATTATTAAGAAGAGCAATCTAAATAAGCATAACATTTAACTTTTAAACTATCAATAACAAATACATACAAATAAAAGACTTCAAAGGCAGGCTTTACAGTCAACCCGACGATAATTATATCTGACATTAACCTTAAAATCCGTTAGTGACCTTCTCAACATTCGTTATTTTTGAATGACCAGCGAACTGGCTGACCAACAGTACAATAACTGTACTGCGGGAGCAGGATAGAGACGCCGTACGGAGCCTCCCGCATTCACGGCATTTATCGCCGCGTGTCGGAACCCGCCGCGCGTCTGTTCGGACGGCTTACGCGAGTGATAGTGATAGTGAAGTAAGTTTGGCACAATGGGACCCAAAGTGGTGTTACTAGTGATGTACCTTGGCTTAGCTCTGGCTGATAAGAAGCCTACTATCACCGAAAAAATTATAAGCGATTCCGACCTGTCTGAGGTAAAGTTTAAAAGTTTCAACTAAGTTATTTGGCATGGCAATATAGCGATATAAGCGGTTGTCACGTTTAATTAAACTTTGTTTTGAGTTTAAACTGTGTTTAGTTTGTTATTTTGAGTGCACTTGAGTGGAGGCGGTACGAACGCCTTTCTAGTCCACTTGGTACTTGGTAGACGCCAAGTAAAGAACTTGTTAGGCGAGTTCGTTCGTGTTTTGCAAACGTAATTTTTTTTAGTTATTTTTTAATACAAACTTTTGTGCTTTTAATGTAAGCCCTTTTATATACATTTTGGAGCAAGGAAATATTTATACTTAATGAAGTGTTTTTAATATAAAATGTATATAGTGCTTATTTAATAATTTAAAAAAAGAGAAATTAATATATAAATAATGTTGATTGTAATTTACTTTGTAAAGTTAAAATTTGCCACACGCATGATAAGGCAAAACTATTTCAAACAACTTATACTGGCAGGCATTAAGAGTAATAAATCATAATTTTTGCAAGCTTACGACTTTGAAAGTAATATTAAGGTAGGTATAAGTTACAAACTTTCTTTGTAATTTAAACAATCAACAGAAACACGAATATTTTAAGTATAGCTTAATGAGGTATAAAAAAAAGTTCTTTTGTTTGACAAAATATTTTACTCTATATTAAAATTGTATGACTGATTTGAAAACAAAAGTAAAGCTAGTTTATATTATAAGATTTATTTGATTTACATAAGTATATTTTATGAAAATCTTAGAAAAACTCATAACGAAATTATACAATACTTCCCATTAAAACCTGACTACTCCAGAAATTCTGTAATGTTCGCTTCATACGAGAGGGGCTTTTAAAAATTCGACTCCCTGAAGAATAAAAAATGGAAGAAGCATTACTATGGAAATATGAATCCTATATGTGCAGGTGACTTCCTATACAATATATATACCTATGAAAGATGAATTCGTATCGCTCGTGCTGTGAGACAATGGATTTATTTGATATACATAAGTATGTAACTTTTACTGTAATTACTTAAAGTATTTATTACGAAATTTATTTTCAAGTAGTTTCTTGATATACTTCTAATATATATTTTCAGAAAACTGTTTTTTTTAAATATCAACACAATTAATCCATGTTTTTAAATATAATATAACATTTATATCATCAATATTAATTAACTAAATTTGTATATTATTTTACATCCACTTTCTACATTTATTATTTTAACTCTATAGTAAATTTCATTGATAATTTCCTAAATAACAAAGACATCTACACAACAGTATCGACGTTTTATGGTTTCATGCGCAATTTATTCGAGTAAAATACTCGAAAACGTCCAAAGAAACACAAATTCTTATTCAAAAACAAAATTTATACAAAACTCGAAAAAAAATTTTCACTTATCATTATAAAAAAAAAAATTGAAATTTCAACCCCAAAATAGATATAGATAGAAAGTATCACCATATATAGCCTTTTAATACACCGTATAGAGCCACTTTGCGTATCTAATAAGATTTATTAAAGCCATAAGTCCGATTATGACCTGCTAGCATGAGTCATGTGGATCGTTGATCGAGAATTCCTCAGCGTTGACTGTCGTATAAAGGGGCAGGTCGATTGTAAATTAGCATATAATTATGTTATATAGAAATTATATTATACGTATGTATTTGTGTGTATTGATTATTAATTTAGTTACTAGTATTGAAGGTCAAGTATGTAATTACTATTATAATTTTACTTTATGACATACTGTATTATACAAGAGAATTTTACATTTTTTTATATGAATTGTTATAAATTTAAAAAGTAAAAAAAAAACACTCTTCCGAAGACGGGACAAAAGTCCAAGCCATCGGTGGCTAGGACTCCAGAGAGGAACCTCCTCACTGACATTCACTTTATTATTATTAACATTTTTTAGTATTGTGATATCCTGTATCCCGCACATAACAGGTTAGGTAGAATATTTAGTGCTGGAAGTCTATACCATACTTTGCCTGGACACTAGAGCGAAGTAATTAAAATATTGATAGAGTAAAAAATATTCGAGTCATTTGACGTTAAATTTGTAAATTGTATATTTAAATTAATTCTTTTTTTTTTTTTGATAATAATTCTTATTCAAAATTAGATAGGAAATTTTTCGTTTAATTCGAAAGTAAATTCTATATATTTCTATTATCAATATTTAGACATGGATTTAATCTGAACAAAGTAATTAATTACAATGGAAGTCACTTTAATAAGGTTTATAATTCCTTTGATTGAAAGTTTCAGTTCATTATACGATGCTCACTAAAAGTTTGCTTTTGTCGTTTAATCAAGATATCGGCGTTCAGTTTGTAAATATTTTGATTAAAGTTCGGTAGTACTAATGACTGTTAGACATTCCTTTATATAATTAAAATTAAATTAAACCTGCTTCACGCAGCAGGGTAGGCAGAGGGAACTTAGTGTTAAGACACTCCGTTCCTCATTTTCCTCCGAATTCTGGGAAGTCAAATTTCGCGCCTCGACACCAAAGCGAAGAAATGTAAATATACTAAAATATATTATACTAAAATTAAGTAACGGAAAGCCTAAGTAGTATAGCAATTACACAAGGAGAAATGTAAAGTGCCCCTTCTTTCCACCGGAAGACCATCTGTGCCTTTATTGCTAATTGGCCACATAAGGTTAATGGAACTAAGCAAGTTCAAATGAACTAGTTAAACTAACCTAATAATATCATTGTGAAAGTTTACTCCTAAATACTTTTATGTTATATGAGTATATGTAGGTGACTCCAGTCATGGCAAGGCGCGGCGTTGAGTTCCGCAACTCAATACGCAATGCCTCCAGAATTGGGCAGAATATGAGGAACGTCTGGAGTGTCTTAGCACTAGGTTCCCTCTGCGTACCCTGCTGTGTGCTGAAAATGAGTAAATAATTTCCTCTACTTTCTTCATTATCTACTTAAATTATACTGGTGGAATAAAAAAGCAGGCAATGTTCTCAAGGAGGGACTTAACAGATTACTGTTAAAAATTTAAAGTACTGGGACAAGAAACGAAAGCTATTAGGCAAATGGCTCATTCATTACATTACTCTTATATTTGGAAATGCATTAAAAGAAATGCTTTGTGAAAATTGCTAAGAACGACGCTTCTGTACTCTTTGAATCAGTTTAATTGAATCGAACGCCATTTTAGCTTCCTATAAATATTTATCTTGCTCATCAATAAATAGTACTTGAAGTAGTAGTACTTCTCTAGTTATATAAGTATTTTTTTTAACCGACTTCTGTAAGAAAAGGAGGTTATCAATTCGACTGTGTTTTTTTTTTTTTTTTTTTTTTTATGTTTGTTACCTCATAACTTTTGACTGGGTGAACCGATTTTGAAAATTTTTTTTTTATTGAAAGGTGAAGCTTCCCGAATGGTTCCATTTTTTTTTGGTCCATGTCTGACAATGGTATCTATGAGAAAATCACATATGTATGTGCGCGACAAATAGCCGAATAACTCAATGTCGCGCTGACCGATTTTGATGATTTTTTTTATATTTGAAAGGATACACTTTAAGGATAATTTGGTGAAAGTTTGGTTAGGTTCCGATTATGGAATCCGGTGAAAATTGAGAAAGTTTGTTTTTTTTTGGTTAAAAATTGATTATACTGTAATAGTTACAAGCAAAAACTTTTTAAATT
>JAEBDU010012525.1:161171-282481 GCA_016802625.1 Heliconius numata | reverse complement strand
AGGTATGGAACCCTAAACCTAAAGGAAAACTCCACAAAAATATTATTATCTTTGTATAATTATTTTTCACTTTTTAGTTTGTTGTTAGAAGTCGGTTTTTCTTTTTGTTAAAAAATAATTTATTAATAGCAACAAAAAATTACTTTTATTAGCCTTACGTTGTATCTCGCTTATAGAAGAGCAGGCAGGGAGAACCTGGGAAACTAGTGTTAAGACACTTCCGTTCTTTACTTCCGTAAAATATTCTTCTTACGAAATATTTTAAAACATCTCTATAATAAAATATAAAACGTTTGTTATTTACCAGTAAATTTCACAATATTTTAGTTCAATTTATATATAAACTGAAGTGAATATGGCAATAAATTACTATTGTATTGTTTTATTATAATATCAGTGACATTAAACAGAATCATCGATCACATTTGAGTCCACTCACTTTTTAATTAAAATTAATTTGTTTGACTCGCTCTCTATTTATGATTTATTTTATGGATAAAGAATATTATTGTATTTGTATAATGATATTGTAGGGCAGAGGCTCAATCGTGCGGCTTTAAAAGCGACGGTTGTAGGTTCAACTCCCACTCGGGGGATGAATATTTAATTTAATATTTTCATTTCCTCACTCTGGTAGTGAGGTAAAGCGCGGCGTTGAGTTTTCCAAATAAAACAATAAAATGTATTATTACAAATAGGTACTTTTCAATTCCATCTTAAAAAGTTAAAAAGCCAAATTCTTATAAAATTCAGGCTTAAAATATCTCACGGCTCAACAGAAATAGCTACTGACGCCCCAACGAGAACAAATCCATATAAAACAAAAGAAAAACTTTTAGTTTTTCAAATAATTTCCTATGAAAATAAAATGTGGTAGACACAATAGCACTTTGAAGTCCAAATATCGACAAAGCCTCCCCCCACAGGCGCAGGCTGGTAATGAAACACGGTCTATTCATTAAGTTTGCGTAAAGATGCCTCTAATTAGCCTCGCACTGACCCTGTTTCGCTAGTGTCAATATTTACTGTCATAAACAGCTTGAAATGTACGTCGGGGTGTTGTCGTAGCTGGGATATGGTGGAAATTAATTTGCGAAGGAAAGGTATAGTGGTTTTTTTTTGAAAATTAATTATAATTAATATGAAATTAATATTTTGCTAAAATTAGCCTTATTCGGGAGATTTTATTATTTTTTATTAATTTCACGCGATATTACGTATGTAGAATGGTAGGCAGAGGGTGCCTAATGTTAAGACAATCTGGTTCCAACTTCACGCAGATATCTGGAGACATTGTGTTTTGAGTGGCGTGGTTCAATGCCGCGCTTTGCTTCTACGCCGAAGTGAACAAATGATAATGATAAATTTTCTTTTAAACTTAATAATGCCGAATAAAATATAAAATATGTTAATAAATATAAATAGCATATATTTATTAAAAGAAAATACAATACGCTAGTAAAGGAAGTTGTGTTTTATTATTACACTGCGGCAACGGAAATAGCTTTCATCCATCAAATATTAGCCGGATGGTCCGAAAAAACAAAATGGAGAACTTAGATTTTATCAACGAGCTTGTTAGCTACTCAATAAAAAATATGATAAAATAAAATAAATCAGCTTCCCGCTGTATCCCGCACACAGCAGGGTAGGCGGAGGGAACCTAGTGTTAAGACACTCCGTTCCCCACTTTCTGCCGAATTCTGGGGGCATTGCAGAACTCAACGCCGCGCTATACCGCCGCGCTTTAACGCCGCGCTTTGCCACACCAGGGCGAAGAAATGGAAATATAAACGTAAATCTTTCACTTCCTTGAGTGGGGATTGAACCCACAGCCGTCGTGTTACAGTCACACTCTTGTGCCGCTGCGCCACGACGGCCTCAAAAATATACTAAATCATAATAAATAAATAATCATGTTTTTAGCTTCACGCTGCGCCCCCCAGATAGAAGTGTAGGCAGAGGAATCTGAGAAGTCCTTTTCTCATTACAATACTTCCGTTTACCATTATCCGCTGAATTCTTGAGGCATTACATGTTGAATATCGGAAATTAACTCCAATTCCTTAAATATGAATTCCCTCTATGGGCAATCAAACCCACAATCGCCTCGTTTAGTGTTAGATGCTCTTCCGCTGCACCTTGACAGTCCTAAGAATGGAAAATGATTTCATCAATTAGTTTAAGTATATTATCGCGCAGCACAGAACTAATACTGGACGCTATCTCTATAGGAATATAATGTTTATTTGTGTATCCTGTTATCTAAGGATTTTTCGTGGATCGCTTATCCAATAATTCTTCTTCCGGATAACACGCATTATCCACATGTGCCGCGAAATACTATTTATTTGGGGGAAATCCCTTTATCAATATACTAAAGTAGTATCCACTTTCTTAAAGTAATTGCGAAGCTCTTTGGTGAGCTTTATGTGAGATTAACTGATTCTTGAAATATATATTGAGTTAAGGTATTTAGTGGGCGTTTGAATTAAATTGTGTGCCTATTTTGTTATATATGAATAATATGTAAAAAAATATTTTAAATATGTAAAAAAAAACAGCTTTACGCTGTATCCCGCGCACAGTAGACATTCCGTTCCCCATTTTCCGCCGAATTCTGGAGGCCGAATTGTTGAGTGGCGGAAGTCAACGCCGCGCTTTGCCTCGACACCCGAGCGAAGAAATGTTTTAATTCCTCGAGTGGGGATCGAACCCACAACCAGGTTGTGACAATTAGTATTTGTGCGCTACAACTGCCTTTTGGAAAAAACCTTTTAGAATTTAACACTTAAATATGAAGTACAGGGTATGAGGAGCACGCAGCCGCGGCAGCCAGGAATTCTTGCTTCACACTCGTGACTGAATTAAATTTAATTAAAGCATACGAGTACGTACAATATTTCGCAGGCTGTTTTCCTAATGTTTCACGAGGAACATGTGTTATGTTTATTATACGAGACGGCCGTGCCCGCTATCCGCTTTTTGTAATTATGTTATTCATAATATAATACAGTATATTATAACAATTTTAAGTTTTCAGGCACTCGTTTTGTATGAAATAAACTACAAATATAAGCTTGTAAGGGATGAAGCTGAGGGATGGAGGTGGAAGTCGCTGGTAAGACTCGAATCACTATCAGGAACTCTGGAAGATTCCATAAAAAATTGATGATTTTACTGTTTAAATAAGATGTCTTTAAAATATCCAACTTTATATTTTCTAGGGAAGATATATTTCGGTTTGTTAGATCCCACCCACGATGATTGTTTTGAAAGAAGTTGCGGAAGTGCTAAAAAACTTAGAAATGTTGTTTAACTATCTAATTATCGTATAATTCCAAAAGATTTCTAATACACGCCGTGACCTACATCTCTAGTTGCGCTTACGCATAGACAGCGATTGTTTTAGAATGCAAAATTCAATTTGTGTTAAAATATCTTTTGCAAGTCAATCAAATATTCAATTGATATTGCAGTATTATACTGTATGGGTGGTATTACGAAATAGGATAAACGAAGAAGAGAGGAAGTCCATATATACGAAGTTCCTACAGCCAGTAGTTACTTATATATAGACTCAAATGCGGATGTATTTTTTGTGTCCATTATTTATGCTCTCTATATCTTATTATATCTATAATGAACGTAGTGATTTTGACACTATTTTCCAAAGTTTTTATTCTTTAAAACATATAGAATAAGATAAGAAAACAATGTTAATTGTTGTTCCGCGTTTCCCATTACCAGAGCGAAGAAATGAAAATATTACATATGCCATTACCTCAATCGCGATAGAACCTACAACTCGCGTTTACAGTCATACACTTGTGCCGCTACGCCACAAATGGCCTCATGGCCAAACAGAAAAAAAAACGTTTTGACCATGACATAAGAAGTAGGTGCCACATATGTAGATAGATTAAGTATAGTACAATAAAAGATCGTTAAATTGGCCACATTATTACTCTGAACAGAGATTTTGCTAGTCATTGCATTAATGGTACCTACAAGTCTAAGATTATTCACGTGTGAGATCGTATTGCTTGATGGTATTCCTTGTAATACTTCATTTACACATGTACTTGGAATTTCGGAAATATTCGTCTTTGAGGCCAGCGACCAACGCGATAGGTTGTTGGTTCGATTCCCACTTAATGTTTTAATTTACTTCGTTCCGGTGTCGAGGCAAACCGCGATATTGAGTTCCTCTACTCAAGACTCAATGGGGAACGGAGTGTCTTAATACAAGATTCCCTCTGACTACCCTGCTGTATGCCTGTGGGTTAAACGTGTTTACTAAGCTTACTACCTTAATAGGCAGAGAGTACTCAGTTCTAAGACTATATATAGATGGAGTAAAGAAAAATGCATAATTTTCTACATCACCTTTACTATGTAGTGCTCGTTAAAATAGTTAAAAATTTCAGGTACAAAATTTACTTTTAATACAATTTTATAAAATACATAATAACGCTTGTGTATACAAAATTAAACCAATCAAGAAATTTTCAAATAGGCATAATAAGTGGGTAATTAGGTATCGAGTGCGTAAACGTGTGTTTATATGTTAATTAGAGTTAACATAAAATATACCGAGTAAGCATTTAATGAAAGAAACGTTTATTGTGGCTTAATTTTACGTAATTTTAATGCGATAAATGCCTATTTAATCGTATTTCGTGGGTTCGATTCTTATAATATCATTTGTTGCAGGAGCTTAGGTATATTAATTTATTTTGTCACTACATTAAAACAATTTCATAAGATTAAACTAAAATTAGTCAATTTCATATATTTTTAAGGAGAAATTGACATTATGTGTTGGCGTAATTTAACGCTACAATTTGTCTCACTAGAATGGGCATATGAAAATTTAAATGTAATTATTCATCGAGTAGGGATTTAAACGAACAATTACGTTTGCAGTACTTTTTTAGAGCTTTTGCTGTATCCCGCACATGGCAGAGTAGGCAAAGAGGAACATAGTGTCTAAACACTCCGTAACCATTTGGACACTTTTCAAGCATTGCGTGTAGTGTGGCGTAACTTAACACGTAATGCCTTGAGGCGCATTACAATTACCAGAGATAGAAAGTTAAAATATTAAATATTTTATTCGTCCAAGTGGAAATCGAACCCACAACCGTCCTGTACAGTCGCACCTCAGCTTACAGTATTTCAATCTTACATTTTTCACTACAAAATTAATTCCCTAAAGAATACATAATATATATTAATATAGTACTACATAAAGAAAAAACACATAACAAAGAGTGGTAGACGAGAATGAAATTAATTAATCGCTGGCGTGAACGACGAGACGGTAATATGCTTCACGTTATTTCATCATAAGCCAGTGGGGGATTATTGTTTATTGACAGCAGAGTAGGTAATATTGAGATCCATTGTAATATTTGTTGACATAATATGTACCTATGAAAGATATAGAAAGGCGGAAGGTTTTTTCTTTGGTTTCACCTATCCTATATAAAACATGGTAGGCAAAGAGAACCTAGTGTTAAGGCCTTCCTCTGTCTTGAGTGGTGTTTTTTTTTTCAGCTTTACGCTGTATCCCGCATATAGCAGGGAACTCGACACCGCGCTTTGCCTTGTTACCAGACCATAGAAATGAAAATATTACTAAATAATAATTCATTCCCACGAGTTAGACACGAACCCACTACCATTGCCTTTACAGTCATGCGCTTGTGCCACTGTGCCGCGACGGCCTCAAAAATGGGAAAATGAAAATAATTTTACAATAATGTTAACGTAAAATACAGAAAAAACACTACTTAGAATCAAAATACGAATTTACGTTCACATGTACTAAGTAGAAACTACACTACTACAGAGGAAAAACGATAGTAAAAAATATTTACAGTTATCCTTTACCACTCCAGCGAAGTTTGTGTTAGAATTATGGTAAAACATTGAGGGTGATTTAATGATGTATGGTGAAGACCCGCGCTGCCCCTCGGGGGTCGTTTCGTTGCGAGTTCTCAGATTTCTGAACAATTTCATTCAATATTTAAGCGGCCCTCACTGATCTGACCTTTATGTTACGTTCTTATATTGTTTTCTTATAAATTCTTAGCTTGTAAATATATGATAGACTATTAATATAATATCGATAACATAAAAAAAACATAGGCCAGTAGTGGCGTATCGGCAAAAACGTGTGACGGCGATGTGACAGGTTGTGGGTTTGAGGAAATTAAATATTTAATCCCACCCAACACGCAATACTGGAAATAGGGGATCGGAGTGTCTTAATGGGAACAGTGTCTTAACACTACTTTGCAAGGTACCGTCTGCTAGCCCTGCTACGGTACCTGTACTACAGGCGTAAAACTAAAAAAGGAGAAAGAAATCTCTAATTCATTCTTTCTTGCCTGAATGATTGTAATTAGGAATGTTGTATTTCGTGAAATTTAAGAGTTTGCTCATAAAATATCATCTTTAAATTTATTTTCCTTTGTTCTATAAAAAAAATTGACAATTATATTATTATTTACTACTAAAACCAATTACTTATTAATGAATTGTTCACTTATTTACATTTCAATATTGAAATTGAATAAGTATTTTTCCACTTATATCTATCGAAGCATAAAACGCACAAATGTATAGAAAATTCAATAGCTCTCTATTAAGTCGCTTATTATTAGCGGAAATAACTAGGGAATACAGATTTATTGGAATCCTTCCATTTTCTATTTCATTGGAGCGCGTCAAAGTAAAGGTCTGCGCGCCTGCAATGCTCGTCGAAGTGCGAGTCGATGTGTACGTTTGAGATTGCAGTTATCATTTTCCTCCCCTTAACCCTTTTTGGTGCTTTTGATCCTTCGAACCACACTTTAGTTCTTAAATTGTCCTCTTCTGGATGGTTTTATTTATGTTTTCAATTGGAATATTTCTATTTAATATTTCTTTTGTATTGAAATCGTTGATCTATATGTCATTTGTACATATATAACACTTTTAGTACTGAGTGTATTCACTACTGAGAATACGCGGCGTAGAACGCCGATATTTGGCATGTAGATTTCTTAGGAAACGGACAACGGAAAAAACGGGATTTTACGGTTCACAGAACCGAAATTTGCGTGTGTCCATTAATACTTTTTTAGAAGAATAATAAACTATTAAAAAAACACTTGGGTCATATATAACTTATAAAAATTATATCTACAGTTACTCCTTCATTGAATCCGCCCTTTATTCCTATTCTGAAGACAGAGTACATTGAGTGCAAATGTTAGCTTTAAGTATGAAAATGAACTACTTTTATAGTATTTTTTCTTCTTACCCGAACAAGTATGCATTATTGTTTCAAGAACTGCTTACAACAGCATGGGCAACGGTAAATCGATGGGCACCATACCGTGGCCCATGAGTTATAACCCATTGTACCCTGTCCAACAGAAAGAAAGGACCAAAGAGGAAATTGAGAAGAAATCGAAAATCCATCGGTAGAAATTTTATTACACACCTAAGTAGTTCCGCTAGTAAACGTACGCTGCACTTTGTTTTTATGCTTCTCGTTCAATCTTTTTTATGGTGAAAAATATATCTTTTTTCTATTTCCGTTATTTGTAATTTTTGTTGTGTATATTATTGTAAAATGTCCTAGTATTTTCTTACTATTAAATAAGAGTATTCATATATATAAAAAAAGGAGGTAATTGCTATATTAAGTGACGTTTTTGACGGAATATCTCAGTACGTTCTTATTTTGCCTGTCGTAACGCAGTTTTCACGGTGTTTAGTTACTTAAAATCAGCGTTACTGTTGTAACTGTGTAGTGTAAAGTGTGCGATGTGAAGTGTATGAAACGTGTATAATACACGTGAAAGTGGAACTATTAAGTATTATCTTATACTTCCCTCCTGGCATTTTGACAGTATGTATGTATAATCATTTGTATTACGATAAGCTTCTTTTTATCTTTGTAGCTAGTTAAAAAAAGTTGGTGGAAAAAAAAACTGTTAAGTACGAGTCTCGCCCACTGAGGCTTCCGTACCAATTTTAGGTTTAGAGGTCAACGAAAAGTATAATTTATTAAAGTTGACTTAAGTCTTTCTTGGGTTCTATTACTCTGATAGATTAACAATAAATTTTCTCATTTACCTTCCATGTAAAGACCGTCGTGGTGCAGCGGCACAAGGTGTAACTGTATCGCGGCGGTTGTGGGTTCGATCCCCACTCGAGGAAGTGAAATATTTATTTACGTTTATATTTCCATTTCTTCGCTCTGGTGTCGAGGCAAAGCGAGGCGTTAAGTTCTGCCACTCAACACGCAATGCCTCCAAAATTCGCCAGAAAGAGGGGAACGAAGTGTGTTAGCACTAGGTTCCTTCTGTCTAGCCTGCTGTGTGCGGGATACAGCGTGAAGCTGATAAAAAGAAATCATGGGAAAAGTTGTAAGAACAATACAGTTATATATAACGTAATAGATATACATACTCATAGTTTTATCAAAAGTAAGAAACAACTGAAACATTAAGCATATATAGTTTTTATTTTTTTCTCTAAGTTACGATAGGAGCTGGCTACTTGCCGAATTCTTTCACAAGTCGAGGTCAGACAAATAAATAAACTGAATCAACCCCAATAATTGTGATAGCTGCCTCTCGCGTTGTATGTAGTGATACAACACTGCGCACTCTTTAACCAAATATGTATTTAATTTAGTATTGGTATTGTAGTATTTATTTTTATGTATTTTTTACATAAAAATAAAAATAAAATACAATTTAAAAATTGAATTCAATTTCCACAAGAGGAAACTTTTATAGCAACAATATGTATCGGCAAATTACATTACTTGTATGATTTGAAAATATATAGCTTTTATTATAATGAATATTTAAATTTCACCAATCAATTTTGGTTGGAAATCGAACACAGCATCTCCAGCTCAGTAGTCTAACCTACTAATCATTATAAACTACAAGTTCTTCACGTTAACTTAACGCTGTATTCTGTACACAGTCTTAGTCAGTCAAGTCTTAGCAGTAGGTTCCCCATTTTTCGCCGAATTCTGGAGACATTGCGTGTTGATTGGCGGTGCTTAACACCGCGCTTTACCTTGAGACCAGAGCGAAAAAAAAAAAAAAAATATTTCATTTTCTCGAATGGAAATCGAACCCACGACTAGTCGAATTACAGTCTCACCCTTCCCTTGCGATATACCTATAGTGTAGGATATATCATATACCTATAGTGAAAAACATTACACATCACAAACTCACATAGACTTAGGCCGTGATTTATAAAATAATAAATCAACACTAATTCCCACGGTAGTGTCGTCACAGGCACAAATCATATTAATGGCGGAACTTATCTCATTATCTTACAATAAACAGTTTGAGGGAAAACCCTTGCGACAATTACTAGACTATAAGCACTTAACTTTTAGGTAACCCTAGACGCCCTTTCTAGTCGAGCGAAATAAATATTTTCTACAATTTTTAAAACCTTAATTCACCTTTTTTATATTATCAAGTATTTTTTTCACGCTGTATCTCGCTTAAGTATAACTAGTAACTAAAAGGCAGAGGGAGCTTAGTGTTAAGACACTCCTCTCCTGGTAGTAGGAGTAGGAGATATGTACCTCTAGGTTTGCAAAGGAAAACTCTATAGACTAATTATTGTGCTGCATTTCAATAAACTAATACATATAGGTATATTTATAATTTATATATAGAAATACTAGTGGACCCGAACGCGGCTACGCCCGCTTGAACTTTACGAATATTTATTAAATATATTTATGAAATTATTTACAGTTTTCAATAGAGAGATGCGTGGAGCAAGCTCATTTTGGGTGACGTTTTCTAACAACAAACTTTGCAAATCGTTGCTTAGCAACGACGGTTGTTATTAGCATAGCGGAACAAATTGCATGTCAAATTAATAAATATTTTAATATATTGGTATATATCGAAAATATTACAAATATGAGAAAAAAAGTATCCTATGTTCACCCCGAGATCTCCATATGAGTATTTTATCACAATTAAATTAGCGGTTTGGCCCTGATTGCGTAAAAGACAGACAGACAGACAGAGTTACTTTCGAATTTATAATATAGGTATGGATTAGAAATATATATTTTTTTTCTAATTTAATTTTTCTTTCGAATTTCATGTGTCTACATATTCTTGGTTAACAATATAGATAATTCGAAACCACCCTCCTCCATTCAAAACTGTACTTCTAAAATTAAATAAAAGCGATACTTTTCTTTGTTCTTATGCAAAATCTAAAAAAGACACGAATAAATAATAATATTCTTCATAAATATTCCATCATTGTTATTAAACTAAAAGGGATAGATTAAGAATGTCGTTATAAAATACATCAACATTTTACAATTCATTTAAAAATATAGAGGAATTAGGTCAAATGGTAAATGTACGCTTCGTTCATTTGTTGTTTCAAAGCAGTTCCACAGTTGCATTTGCAGAGCTAGCTTCCAGAGGCTGGTGGCTACGCGTGATGTAAATTTACACCACCAGATATCTAAGACTGAAGGCTTGTGGCGAATGACGACTAAATTATGCATTGACCATTAAGCTTGGAATCTAAATGGGCAAGCAATTTGAATACTGTTGTACGAAATATCTAGATATTTCTTCATTTAGAGAAACTATTATTTTTTTAGCTAGTGAGCATCAAAAGCTCAGTGTTAAGTCACTCCGTTTGTCCTCAGTGGCAGAACTCACTCGATACTATAGCGAAGAAATGAAACAAATAAAGAAATATTCTTCGATTGACCTTAAAGTATAATCTTGTAGGATGAAATTCACAACCGCTGACTCATTATCATATACATCACTAGCTTCCAAGCGGAAGATTATCTTAACTAACCAAAAGATTATTAAATTTCTTGCCTTAGATTATAATATGAAGTTGAAGGAAAAAACATGACAAAAATATTTTTTTAGAAAAAAATATTTTAAATAAATAACTTACAATTATAATAGAACAAAGAGGTCTTCAGATGCTACCGTAATTAAATTTGTTGATATTTTTGCTGTGACATTTTACTGTGTTTTTTTAAATAACTATATAAATATAGGGTGATAAAAATATAAGAATCGGGAGAACGTTTGTTCTTTACTCAGAGAAAGGTAATATGTGAATAATTTACCATTTCTCGTACCATTACCATCTTTCGTGAAAACAAAACAAGATGAGAGGAGGATTCACATTACAGTGGTGCTGGTTCGTTCTCGGTCCAATTTCTTATTCTTATATGAATTGTGAAGTATTTAATTTTAATTTTCACTTACTCACAGTGTCTTAACACTAAGTTGCCTTTGCCTGCTTAATACAGTGCGAACTACAAAAACAGTAAATAATTTCCTCAACTAGAAACAACTTTCAAAACAAACTTTAGCATAAATCCTATTAAAAAAAAACGATATATTCCTATAAAACTTAGCCCATAGTCAATGGGCTAGGAAATATGAGCCTACAGAAACTTTTAACGAACGTAACAGTTTACAATACGATAAAGTCACTAAGCAGAAATAGATCATTAGGTCAATAAAGAATGGCAGAGGCGACCCCTTTATAGACTCCAGTGCGGGGCAGATCGGTTGTCTGTAAGCAATGCGAATAGCGTTTATACGGCTCTATGGATTTTTTTTTACTTTAGGTTATTTAGTTCGTATTCTTTTTTAGGGTTCCGTTTACAAAAAAAAACTGAAAAAACCTTTATTTAAAAGTGGTATAAATTACCTCAAATTAAATGTTGAAGCCAGTCGTGGCGCAGAGGCATAAACGTAAGATTGTGAACACGACAGGTTGTGAGTTCGATCACTCGCTGAAAGAAATGAAATATTTACTATTTTATCGCTCTGGTTTTTCTTTATTTCTACCACTTAACATGCAATGCCACTAGAATACGACGAAAAATGGGAAACGGAGTGTCTTAACACTAGGTTCTCTCTGCTTACACCTCTGTCTACCCTTGCAAAAATAAAATTATTTTTTTAAGATTTTCTATTCACTGAGCTATTGAATTTATTTATAAATTTTCACAGTCCACAGCCATATATTTAGTAATTACATATTTGCATATTAAACGCGTTAACGCTTAAAATAGTACGTACAATGTATTCTAACAATATACGGCTATTTATATTTTATCTGGGTACATGGCCAAGCTTACTGTACACTTATTTGTGTGACTTTATTCTGAAATACATACGTATTATATTTATCCAAATATATTTAAGCACTACTAATAACATAATTTGCCAGTGGGACCACGCCCTGCCAGATGGGCCGACGATATAAAGAGGTTGGCGGGAAGCGGATGGGTCCGAAGAGCTGAGGATCGAGTGTGGTGGCGAGAATTGGGGACGGCCTATGTCCAGCAGTGGGCAAAAGATGGCTGTTGATGATGATGATGATTATAAATTGCCTAATATCTCATTAAACATACTCGTATACATAATTTGAGTAAGCGGAGTGAACTGCCACCAGCTTTCGTT
The DNA here is from genome assembly GCA_016802625.1 of Heliconius numata. Taxonomy (NCBI): domain Eukaryota; kingdom Metazoa; phylum Arthropoda; class Insecta; order Lepidoptera; family Nymphalidae; genus Heliconius; species Heliconius numata. The sequence continues at coordinate 269,963 of JAEBDU010012525.1, read as the reverse complement.
GCAATTCAAAATCAAAAACTCTATTTCTTATTAACTAAAAAAATCGACTATATAACCTTACTTCTCTTTGTCACTAAAAGTGACTAGAAGTGTTAGAAGTGCTCAATGAAAATGTAAATCTCGTACGCTGTCCGCTATTTGAACTAGGGCTAATATAACAGTATGTATGTAGGGCGGAAGTAGGTCGCGCAAACCCTAATAAATTACTACTTTGTTAATTTGAACACTTTCCATTCCATTATGCTACTTTTTACTTATTATATGAGAAGCGTTCTTTGTGTAATTAGGATCTGTCTAGCGGTATACATTTCCATCGTAAATTAGCTTCACTTTCACGCTGAATCCCTCACATATCAGTGTAGGGGGAGATATTGAGTGTCTATATACTCTGTTTTCCACATTTAATCGAATTCGAGACATTGTGAAAAACTATGCCGCAATTCGTGTTATTAGAACGGAGGAATGGAAGTAGTTTATTGCCTCGAGTGGGCATCGAATCCATAACTATAGGCTTTCACAGTTGCTTCATCATTTATGTAGCTATATTTACTATAAAATCGTAACGAATCAGTGTCTGTACATGGAAAATATATAAGAAAACATATTATTGGTAGCCCATTTGGTATCGAGGCATAGAGTGGCGTTGACTTCCGCCACTTAACACGCAATGCCTCCAGAATTCGTCAGAAAGTGAGAAACGGAGTGTCTTAACACTAGGTTCCCTCTGCCTGCCCTGCAGCTATATAATATAATACAATCTTTAATAAATTATATTATGATAGTCAGAAACTAAGGCCGGCTTATCGCGCTGACCAGACAGCTCAGTCATGTTGGGAATGCACAAACTTTTGGGTAAACTCCCTTGGCAAGGTCGGTTATCAGTTGTTTATTTTATCTTCAAGTTAACACCAAATTATCAACGGCTTTCTATAATTAAATTTGTTAATATATTAATGAAGATTTGTCATTCAAAATATTCTGAGATTGTCAAAATTACCCATTAATGTTATTATTAAAACGCTTTCGCTTCCCATTTTTCGCCGAATTCTGGAGGTTTTGCTTGTTAATTGGCGGAACACAACGCCGCGCTTTGCCTTGTTATCAGAGCGAGGGAAATAATAACATGGACATTTAATTTCATCGACAGGGTCTCAGGATTCCAGGTTCCACGTGCCTACGCTGCTATATGCAGGATATACCGTTAAGTTAAAAAAAAAAACGATGTGCTTAATTTTTTTTAGGAATATAAATTTGTAATCGTGAAAGTTGCAGGTTCGGTTTTCACTGGGCATAATGTTTATATTTAGAACGAATTAGGTTAAGTATAAACAATTAAGTTCTCTAAACTGATATTTCATTTCTGTTTTTTTCATATAGAACCATAAACCAGCGAATTATAGCGAATTATAACAGTGTGCAGCGTTTGAGAGCGGACGTGTTTTGAGCTTTTTTCTATTTTAATAAATTACAACTGCAGTAAAATAGATCATAGTGATACTTAAATAAGGACTCATTTTCTATAAGTTGGTTCATGCGATTTACGACGTTTCTGCTGGATGAAGACGTGAGTTTTGCTTTTCACTTTCGAGTAAGCGAGACAATGAGGAATGGTAATAGGTATGAAATAATGCTTCAAAGTTTGTTACAGTAAAGTTTTTACGTATACAAATACACTAGTTTTTGTTTCATTAAAAATAACCAAGTAGTTATGATTTTACAGGCATTTGAAGTTTGCAAAAATTTCAAATGCCGCTAACAGTCCCGCGGCTGCCGGTGACGTCACAGGTCTGGCAGAACTCACTAGTCGCCAACAGTGATAGGAGATCTCGCGCAGTACTTTGTTTGTTTGTTACTCGCTTGTGTTTAGTGTTAATACAATTAATTAAAATGGATGAAGAATTCGAAAAAGGTCAATCGGATAACCTACCTGTAATAGATAGATTTATAGTTGCCGATTATTTATCGGAAAATAGTGATTTCGTCGCCGCAGAAATGCGAGGAGTAAAAATGCGAAGGTAAGTTTTGTTGTCTAACTAGTAATATTATGTCAATTTGGGGTATAGATAATAACTAGCTTACTTTATTTTAATTGAAATTATTTATTTAAAACTGTAATGTAACCCAACCTAACTAGTTTCATATTGTAGGTAACGTTATTTGCGTTAAAAGTACCAAACTTTTTATTCAAGTTCAAAGTAGTAAGATTGTTTTATAAGTGAAAATAATATAATAATAATATAACTAAATTCATGCCAAATGTAGATCACAGCACAACACCGTGCACGTATTAAACTATATTATTGCAGCTTAGAATGCAATGAAAAGAAGCAATAAGTTTATACGTAATCTGCGAAGATTGTGCCGCCAGAAGAGGTGATTGTAAACATACCATGGCATTTATAATGGGCTACATCGTCGAAGCGACGAGTTTTCAACAACTGCAACCAAGTCTTCTTTTTCTTGGCATTAATCCCGGCGTATGTTGCCAGGGTCTGCCTTCCTGCTTAACCTACTCCACTTTACACGATCTATAACATCCTGAGTGGTACGACCATTGGAACTCATGTCCTGCATCACGACATCCAAACACCGCATTCTTGGGCGTTTGGAGGTCTAGCTCCAGGGACAGGACAGACATAGCAAGGAACTTGCATCCGACATAGTTCCTACGCCGGCGCGCAACGTTGCCATACCATCTTAGGCCACGCTCTTGGAGCTTATCCGCTACGTCATGGACCCCAAGACTACCTCGAATGCGTCAGACCGCAGCATCTTCATTTCCGTCACGTGAAGCTCCTCAGCGTGCCGAGATAGTGCTGGCCAACATTCGCTGCCGTATAATAGAACCAGTCAGATGATGCTCTTATATATCAGCCCGTTGAGCTTGGGTGGTATTCTGCGGTCGTAGACCACACCAATAACCTCCCACCATTTGGCCCAGGCAGCGTTTATCCAGCCATGGACATCGTGATCGATGCCTCCAGACTCATGCATAACGGATCCAAGGTACTTGAAACTTTTCCAACTTAACGGCTGGCTCAGGACCTATAAGGACAGTGCTCGAGTCCGGGCTCCCTCAGGCTATGTATTCGGTCTTCGACACATTTTGTTTAAGACCGCCGTTCTCAAGCGCACCCTTCCAGAGGTTCACTTTACGCTCCTGCATTAGTTGCTTCTCTTCAATGAGTGTAATGTCATCGGCATACATCATCAGCCATGGAGGCTGGTCCTGGATGTGAGTACTACAATAAATAAGAACGAACTAAAAGCCGAGCCTTGGTGAACCCCCTACTGTGATCTAAAGGGTTTGGTGTCGCCAACAGCAGTCCTAACCATCGCGAATCGCAAAGCGGGATCGTGGTACATATCTCTGATAATCTCAATATAGGCCTCTGGGATCCCTTTGGATCGCAATGCCCTCCAAGTACATTGACGAGGCACACAGTTAAAGGCCTTCGGCCTTCTGCAAATCTAAAAAGGCCGCAAATCTAATGCAGAGCTCTTCTTTTTTTCCTGTATGCCTCCATCAAAGTTCTGTGTAGTCTCTCCATTAAAGTACTGATTAAGTTTGTGGTAACGCCCAAGCCAAGCGTTGTTGGAAAAAATTCAAGCTTTCTAGTACCGATACTACAGTAAAAATAATCAAAGCTAAAGATTTTGGTACAACACGCCATGAAACCGAGCAGGATAGAACTGTTTTTTTGACAAAGTACTATCAAAACTTCAATATCTTAAAATACAATGCTCGCTATTACATTATGTATGTGAAAAGAAAAGGTTTTTAAAAATATATTTATATATTATTTATTAAACGAAACTAAATTTGTGGTGGAACGCCAGCTAAAAAAGAGCGCGAACTGCGAGTGAACGAAGACGAACTGAGCGAGCGAGTTTTGCAAGACCTGTGACGTCACGCGAGTCGGTTACGGCCCGACGGAATCTCGCGTCGCGCGCTTACTTTAAAGGACAATATCTCAAAAACTAATAGACGTATCAAAATAATTCTTTCACAAGTATTTTTTGTTTTTAAAAGACAATACGATGAGCTAAAATTTAAAATTAGTGATTATTCTCCATTATAATAACCAACGGCTACACTATCTTACCACACCAATATCCAAAAGTGCACCTTAATATCTTGGAAATACTATTAAAAAGTGAAAAATTTGTGTAACATGAATAAGTCGCCGAGTGGAAGTTCACATGCCGCCGGCTCGAAGTCAAACGAGGTAGCGGATCGGCAAGTAACGTTGAGGAAACGTAGGCAACCAGAGACGGACTGTGATTGCAAAAAGGAACTAACTAAATTTCGAGATGAAATAACAAAATTAATTACTGATTTTACAAATATACAAAAAGAACATATGATGGCTATGCGGGAAGACACATCCCAAATTAAAAATCAAATAAATGATTTTCAATCCTCTACAGAATTTCTTACTGTAGAGCACAAGAAGATAATAAACGAATTAATAGAAATAAAAAAGCAAAACACACAGACTGAAAATAGGCTGAAAAATATGGAGGATGAAATTATTTTATTGAAAAATGCATCGTCGAGAGAAACTACAACGGTCTCCTCAACAAGCAATGAAAATATCATACGTGAAGTTCAAGAAAGGTACCAACGAGAAAAGAATATGATTATTGTAGGAATTAGAGAGTTACATGTAGAAAAGCGTGAAACAAGATATACTCACGATAAAAATGAAGTTTTATCTATTCTCGACTCCATAGGTAAGGATATTCCATCTCCAAAGTACATTATAAGAATAGGAAAATATAAACCGAACTTAGATCGCCTTATAAAAGTGTGCTTCGACTCAAGTTCAATACCTAAGCTGTTACTACGTGAAAAATATAATATAACTGATAAAAATATAAAGATATACCCTGATAAAACTAAACTAGAGCAATTACAACTAAAACAACTTAAGGAAGAGCTAAAAAAACGACAGCAAAATGGTGAAGATAACTTAATTATTAAATATAAAAATGGATATCCTAAAATTATAAAAGCGTCAAAAAACTACAAAATACAATAAACTTACTTAACAATACTCCTGTAACTACAATAAAAAATAAAACCTCTAGCATAACCTATGAAATAGTAAACACATATGATCAATTAAAGAAGAATTTATACTCACAAAATTTTCTCTACTCCAATATTCGAAGTAAAGTCAAACCAGGAAAACTAGATGAACTAAAATGTATTATAAAATGTATAAGCACTAAACTACAGTTTATTTTACTGACTGAAACTTGGATAAAATCTGAGCAGGAGGCGAACAGAATACACATACCCCATTACACTCATTATTTTAATTTTAGAACATCTGGAAGAGGTGGTGGAGTGTCTATTTTTGTACACAACGACCTGGAACATAACTACACTAGTGAAAAATATGTTAACGGCAACAACTACTTATGGATTCGCGTAAAAAAGCTTAACCTTGATGTTGGAATAATCTACAAACCAGGTGATACGAATACTAATCAATTCATAAATGACCTTGAAGAAGAACTTAATCAGAAAAAAAGAGCTATTGTGTTTGGTGATTTTAATTTAAACTTATTATCTAATAATAAAGAAGTAACACGATACAAAACTATGCTGACTGAATGTGGATATACTGTATTGAATAAAATTGACAAAGAATTTGCAACTCGTACTACAACTTCTAGTAATACTATTTTGGATCACATAATAACGAATATTAAAGATAAAACTTACCACCTAGCATTGACTGACTCTGCAATCTCAGATCACATGCAGATATTTCTTGCAATGAAAAAACATAAACTTGAACCACCCAAACGAATTCAGTATGAAGCTATTAATTACGATGCTTTACGAGAAAATGCTGAAATTTACCCCTTCAACTCAGACTCTCATTCATATATTAATCTCCATAAAGCCATTAACCAAATAAAAGAAACCCATAAGGTGATCAAATCTAAAATACAAAATCTCCCACAAGCAGATTGGATTAACAAGAATATTTTAGCAGATATCGAATCAAGAAATGAAGCATGGCGCAAATTTAAATTGGACTCAAATAATTCTAACTTAGAAAGAGATTATGCAAGACAGAAGACAGTTACGGCAACTAACATAAATAAATATAAAAGTAACTTTTACGTAAACTCTTTTGCGAAATGTAAAAATAAACCTAAAAAAGTATGGAACCTTATTCATACATTATCTAATAATAAAATAAAATCAAACTGTGTGCCTCCACAACTAATGACTAGTATAGGCTTAATTACGGATGGTACGAAAATATGTGAATATTTTAATAAATTCTTTGCCACCATTGGTTCTGTATTGGCTACTCAAATTCCTAATAAATTTCATAACAGTACAATTTTTACCGTAAGTAGTCATAAATATAATAATAATTTGTCAACATTAACACATTGTAGTAGAAGTGAAATATCTAGAATTATTGATAATTTAGACTCAAACGTAGGCATTGGAATAGATGGTATTAGCACAAAAGTAATTAAATGTTTGAAAAAATACATTGTCGGAGAATTGACAGACTGCATTAATAAATGTCTAGATGAAGGTATTTTTCCGGATACTCTAAAAATTGCGAAAGTTACTCCAATATACAAGTCTGGTGCAAAATCTGACCCCGGTAACTATAGGCCCATCTCTGTTTTGCCTGTTGTTTCAAAAATATTTGAAAAAGTTATTTACAGTCGACTTGATAAGTATTTATCCCAGATTGGATTTATTTTTAAACGTCAGTATGGTTTTAAAGCGAATTCAAATACTTTATGCGCAACAATAGACATAGTGACGAAAATTAAAAGAAATATAGATGCTAAACATATAGGCTTAGGAATATTTATAGATTTGAAAAAGGCCTTCGACACTGTAAGCTACCCCATTCTATTAAAGAAGCTTAGAGGAATAGGGATCATCGGTACTGCTTATAAATTAATAGAATCTTACTTAACAAATCGTCTACAAATAGTAAAAATCGATAAATATCAGAGTTCGACACATATGATCACTTACGGTGTACCCCAAGGATCAATACTCGGGCCCCTGTTATTTTTAGTATATATAAATAACTAGCGACCCCCTTGCGGCTTCGCCCGCTTTTACTACTGGATTATTCATATAATGTATGTTTGCAAAGCACTTAAGATAATGTGAAAATTAATTAAACTCCAATGCAACCCGCATTTTTGTAGTTTCAATAAGGATTTTCCAATTGTTTTACTCGGCAAGGATTTTTTAGTAGGTACCGTAATTATTATTACGTAATTAAATCTGTGCTACTAATCTTTTCAAGTACTTATTAAAATATATTTAAATGACTATTTTTAGATAGTTAAATGACTATTTTTAAACGGAAGAAATTATAAACAAAAGCCTACCTACTAATAACTACTACAAAAAATATGAAACCAAATATATCGCGCTGAAATAATACATTCAAGTCCAATTATCCAATACGTGCAAACGCATCTAAATGTTCGTTGCTATGGCTCTATAGCGGGCGGGTTTTTTTTCGAGCTTGTGGTTAATGCTGAAGAGGGTATTCTGTCCCTGATGAAAAGCAAGCACTAAGTGGCTGCCTGTGAGGAAAATTAAATAGAATGCAATGGCCGGGAATCGAACCCGGGCTGCCCGCGTGGCAAGCGAGCATTCTACCACTGAACCACCGATGACTGCTCATGACGCGCTTGTATAAACAAAACGTCGCGGGACGCATGGCGAGTGGCGAGCCGTTTCGCAGCAAGGATGTTTCGATATTGTAACAACTTCTAAAGTACTTATTAAAATGAAAAACAGTTAAAGACAGTTTTGATCTACATTAAATGGCCAACGTAACTAATATACTTATTTATATGCTGAGAGTCAGGGATAAGTAAAACTTGAGTCGGCACAGCTGATGAGTGAACGGCGGGATGTGCCAACAATTAAATGCGTTTTTCTCCAAAACTATTCGCAATTTCGAAATACTGTAAAAAGCAAATTTTATCTTCGTTTAACGTAGAAAATTAATAAAGTATTTTAAAGCATAAGGATTAATACCATTATGGAAAAATATCCCTCTCAATAAAAAATATATTGAAATTACTATTTTTAGACAGAAATATGATCACTACACGTTATCTTTAAAAGATAAAAATATGCTGTCGCGGACTTTTTTGTAGATCTTATTAAGAGAAATAATACTCCAGTACATTTTTTTCATGTAGTACTTACCATTAAAGCAGCGCATGCGCGAAAGTGCCTCAACGGGTAGGACTTTATACACATTTATCGTATTTATGTTAATTTACATAAGAATGTACAAATAATAAACTATATATAAACCTTCCCTGAGAAATACTCGACCTAATGGTGAAAACCGCATAAAAATCCGTTGGGTGGTTTAGAAGAAGAAGAGTTAGAAAGTTCAGACAGACACAAAAAACGACTTTGTTTTATAAGATATAGGATAGGATATCAGTGAATTATCACTTCGTGGCGAACTCACACTCTATGCAGATGACACGAGTATTTTTTATTTTGGGCATTCCTTACAAGATATTGCGAAACACGCCCAACAAGATCTAAATGCATTAAGCCAATGGTTTCAAAGTAATCTTTTAACAATAAATATACAAAAAACTCACTATATAATATTTAAGGCTAAAAACAAAAAAATACACAATTTTACCCCACTACACATAAATAACACAGAAATCAAGAAAACTAGCACAGAAAAATATTTAGGTCTAACCTTAGACAGTGACCTGACATGGACGGTGCATATAGAAAATATTAAATCTAAGTTATCCTCCCTACTTGGTTCGTTGCGTGGTATCTATCGTTGTCTACCTCGTAGTGTGTGCTTTACAATATATTACTCTTTAGTTCAGTCAAATCTAACTTATCTAGTTGAGATATGGGGAGCCGCTGCTAAAACTAACTTAAAATCTTTGCAAACTACTCAAAATAAAATAATAAAACTGCTATTCCATTTTAAGCCTTTAACATCAACAAATAAGATATATGATGAAACTAACATTTTAAATATTCGTCAATTATATCAATATAACACTTGTATTCTTATTCGTAAAATTTTACAAAACAATTTAGAATCGGAGCTATCTTTTCTGACAAATGAACAAATAGGAAATAGACCACTTAGAAGTGCAAACAATTTATACTTACCAAAAACAAGAACCAATTATGGCAAAAAATCTATTATTTATGAAGGAGCAGAAATTTACAATAAATTACCTCAATATATAAAAACATCAAAAATTTTTTATAATTTTAAAACAAAATTAAAGGAACATTTTATAAAATTCAAATAGAATCCGACCCTGTATTATGATTTCTTCAAATGTGGGTAAACCTAACTTCATTGTAAACGGTCATGGTCAAATATGTTTAATTATCTCAATACACCCTCTTTCACTTACATTTGTTAATTGAGTATTTGATATTGTTTTCATTTTGTTATTTACCATGTTTTGCTGATTCCAACGCTCACATTGTTCAATATGTACTAATTTAAGATAATTTTGTATTTCTCTTTAAGTGAAATGTAATTTCTTTTGAGAAATAAATAAACTCTTTAACCACAAACCTAAATATTAACTCATCCTATAACTATAAAAAATTCTTGATATTTGACCTACAAAAAGGCATAAAAGGGACAACCTTCAAAAAGGCCATTAACCTACATATATTGAAAACGTCATTCAATTACGTAGTTCTATTGTAATTTTGCATAATATAGGGTTTTGCCTATATTCTGACTATATAACCAAACACGTGTAACGTTTACTATTGGCAAACACTGATAAGAAAACAATAATAAACTGTAACAACAGTAAAAAGTAATCATAGAGTTAACAGTATGTATGTAAGCGATAGTAAAATTGTTGAATAATACGATCGACGAGCAAAAAAATGGACAATGTTTATTTTATTGCAGAGGAAACCTAGTGTTAAAACGCTTCAGTACATTTTCTTTTTTTAGCGTCACGCTGTATCCTGCACACAGCTGAGTAATTAGAAGGAATACAGTTTTACGACATACCTTCTCCCATTTTCCGCTGAATTCTGGAGGCCTTGCGTGTTGTGGAAAGTGAGGAGCGGAGTGCCCTACCACTAGGGCCCCCTGTTTGCACAGCGTTAAGCTAAAGTTGAATTAGAAGCTTCTTGGTATTTTTTCTATGGTCTAAGGGATGTCTACGCCATCTCGAGATATTTTTTTTCTTTTTCACTCAAAAATATTACAAGAGCTTGTTACTATCTTTGAAATTGCCTCGAATTAAATGTCTATTGATAAAAACTTACATAATTAATGTTATTTTATAATTTTGCAATACGAAATTTTGCAATATTTACCAAATAATAATGAAGGCTACTGAACTGTTTGACGTTGAAGTTGGTATCCGTTACCTATCACAAACCGTCTAAATGGGTGAAAAGTGGGTAACGGGTTGACGTAAATCACTAAGCCTTTGTCCGTTTGACCTGACACAATACTGGAGACGGAAGTAAAGAGATACCTATATATTTGATTCATTAAGTAAAATTATTGATTTGACAAATTTATAAATACGACGACGTTGAGTTACGCCAATCAATGCGAAGAATAGTATTGGGTTTTCTCGGCATTTCCCAAAGCTTTTGCATTTGTCTAATTACATAAGATTTTTTTTTATGATAAAAGGACAAGGCAAACGAGCGTTCGGGTCACCTGATGGTGATCACCGCCGCCCACGACCCCGTGCAGAACCAGAGGAGCTACAGGTGCGTTGCCGGCCTTTGAGGCCTATCGTACCGACCTGGAAACACTGCCGCGGGTAGGCCATTCCACAGTTCGGTGGCGCGTCGAAGGAAATTTCTACAATACGGAAAGGAAGATACATGAAAAAGTTACAATGTCGTCCACATCACGCTTCCGTCATAGCTTAAAAGGGATAAAAGGGTTTCAGAAAAATAAACAAATACTTCGAATCTTCAATTTATTATACCTAGCATTGGTTGTTATTCCAAGCTATTATCAGGAGGGTATGCTCTTTTATTTACGATATCGGGGGTTGTTTTTCGCTGGTCTTATTAAAATTCGTACCGTACACACCCCGTATCAGATAGCTCGTTCGTTTGTTGCGCACGTTTGTATGGAATATCAGTTTTTTAACGTAAATTCGTATATATTGTTTATTTAAGCGATTTTCGAATTGATGAAACAGTGTTAAAGTGTTTTTTAACCGACTTCTGTAAGGAAAAGGAGGTTATCAATTCGACTGTATTTTTTTTTTTTTTTTAATTTTTTTTTTAATTTTTTTTTATGTTTGTTACCTCATAACTTTTGACTGGGTGAACCGATTTTGAAAATTTTTTTTTTATTTGAAAGGTGAAGCTTCCCGAATGGTCCCATTTTTTTTTGGTCCATGTCTGACAATGGTATCTATGAGAAAATCACATATGTATGTGCGCGACAAATAGCCGAATAACTCAATGTCGCGCTGACCGATTTTGATGATTTTTTTATTATTTAAAAGGATACACTTCAAGGATAATTTGGTGAAAGTTTGGTTAGGTTCCGATTATGGAATCCGGTGAAAATTGAGAAAGTTCGTTTTTTTTTTTGGTAAAAAGTTGATTATACTGTAATAGTTACAAGCAAAAACTTTTTAAATTGATGTCAGAGGTGAGATTCCTGATCGTTGCATTTCTTTACAACCAATCTCAAAAAAGAGAATGTTCTCATTTTCAACCAACTTAAAAAAAGGGAGATTCCGAATTCACCCGAATACTTTTTATGTATCTTCTTGTCAATATACCAAAATGTAACTTTGCACAAAAATAATAGCTAATTAAATGAAGTTTTACAAAGAACAATCATAACCACTACCACTACCATCACCACTCGTTCAAGAAGCATCATTTTAAGATCTACCCATCACTAAAAATCGTAAAATAAATTAATTTTTAACAAAAAGAAAAACCGACTTCTAACAACGAACTAAAAAGTGAAAAATAATTATATAAAGGTTTTGTAATTTTGAAGTCGGTGTCAAACTACTGCTACAACAACCTTACTACAATATTTAATTACTAAGCCTGTTTGTTTTTCTTGGCACCGACTTCAAAATTACAAAACCTTTATATAATTATTTTTCACTTTTTAGTTCGTTGTTAGAAGTCGGTTTTTCTTTTTGTTAAAAATTAATTTATTTTTATACATTTTACGTGTCGTACCTACATAATGTATTTAACTAGTAGTGATTCTGTGGTTGTAGTTTAAGAAAGTACTATCTGCTTAATGAGTGCGGGTTCAAATCCCATTTTTTTTTCATTTCACGCTTTATCCCTTATTACGCAGGGCAGGCATAAAACTCATTATCAATACGCTTTTGTTAATTCGAGTTGTAATTAAGTAACTATGTAATAAATCTAAGAATCAGAATTATATGCATTTCTATTTTCTGTATCATATGTGGATTAGATAACAATACAATATTATAGTACTATAGAGCTGGTTTGATAATGGAATTGGAAGATGGCTGATGGAACCTGGAACTGACAACATTCTTTCTTATTAAGGTATTCGTTTATTATCAAGACACTCTGTTCTCCGTAAGAATATATTTCTAAATAATCTTTTAATTCGTATTTTATTATCAACAAGTGTCCTATAAACAAGTGTCAGTTTAAATCATAGTTCCGCGAATTTTGTTCTTACAAAGTAGGTACTTTTAATAATTAGTTCATAGAAAAACCGCCTTTATGCTCTTTTAATAAAGTAAATTATACATATTAAATTAAATATTTTATTTGGCTATGTGATACACCGTACATGTGAATGAACTTAGATAGTGTAACTATTGTATCTGTTATATGAAACATATGTAGAGGTTTATCTAACAGTATTAAGTACAGTGTTATATTTACATTATAATTTAATAAAACGCTCAATGGAATTTCAATTTACATCATTATTAAATTTCCTTCAATAGGAATCGAACCCATGACCCACAGTTGCACGCTTGTGCCCCCGCTCCTTGACTGGCCTCAAATATGTATTTTCTGTACTTAAAAATATATTAAATATTAATTAAATTAGTTATTTACAGTATCAATTTCTATGTGTATTCTAATTTGAACTGATTCTCGGATGATATATTACTTCTCTATGATAGCGGGTATTTCAATCTGAAAGCCAAATTTAATATCGATTTGTATAGTGTTTGGACTAGCGCGACCAACTACTATTGCTTGTAGTTAGTATAAACTAAACAAATCTTTTATCAGCTTCACGCTGTATCCGCACACAGCAGGGTAGGCAGAGGGAACCTAGTGTCAAGACACTCCGTTCCCCACTTTCTGCTGAATTCTTGAGGCATTGCGTGTTATGTTGCAGACTCAACGCCACGCTTTGCCTCGACACCAGAGCGAAGAAATGGAAATATAAACGTAAATAAATATATCACTTCCTCGAGTGGGGTCGAACCCACAACCGTCGCGTTACAGTCACACCACCACGGCCACTATAATTATAATAAAATCTCTTCCATGCCTGATGACATGCTCAGGGAATGCCAAGCTTTGTTTTATGCAAATAAGAAACAAAAAAATGCAAACTTATCAATTTCCCTAGTGGCGATCGAACCTACAACTACTTCCATCGCGTTTACCGTCCGATCTTTTTCCACTGCGCCATTGTGTCCTCACAATAAATATTTATATATCGATTTCAAATATTGTTTTAAACATTTAATGTTTATTTTGGCTATACTTTATAAATACCACTATGTACTCGTATATTATACGCTTAAACTATACAACAAATTAAAACAGTGAAGTTTGATTCTGATTTAGCCATCGAGGGTTCCATCCACAGAGGAGGAGAGGAAGGGAGGGAATGCATTAGTTTTATAATGAAATTAACTAGAAGTATACACAATTTAGTAAATTTTAGATGTTTTTTATTTTATTCGTACTGTCTACTCACTTCTTGCCAAATTAAATAATTAAGTTAATAGGTGAACGGGAAGTACCCTAAAGGTTTTTATTACGCGTCAAATTTCATACAATATCCTACAAAAATGAGAATCATAAACATCAAAACTCATAGCTTTTGATTGCGTTGACTAAAATGCCAAACATTAATTAATAACTTCAATAAATTCCAATTTTATTTTGACATCGAAACAATATATTACAAGCATTATTGTACAAATACTCTAATTTTGTGAGCTTAATTAAAAGTTATATTTAATGGCGACAATTAGCTTTTAACAAATCCATTTCAAAGGATATTATGTTTCAGAAATAATATAGTACCTTATACAGGGTGGAATTGTCAGCGCCACTTTAAATTAAACCACAGTTTTAACTACTCTATAAAAGCCTAATATAATTCGGAAAAAAAATAATTCTCAAAAATGAAAAAGTTTTTTTTTCAAACAAAATAAATAATAAAATTATCGTTTTAAAATAAAACGCCATTTGTAAAGTATAACATAGGCACGCACACACTTACCTGTCAAAGCGGCAACGTCGCTTACGTATGTGTGCGTCACACGAAATACAGGTATGGATAAAAATCGTGAAATGAAAAAAAAATCCTACGTCTAAACCGTTGAGGTACCTTGATTATTTTTTTTAATTCTGTGTTTGAAATATTTTACCCTATATGCAGTTTCAGTAAAAGAAGCGCTGCCTCTTCCACCCTGTATATTTAGTATTGGATGTTATTACACACACCTACTCAGACTTTCTTTTTAATTCTATATTTTTTTCTAACTAAATAATCTACAGTAATTTTCATTACATATGAAAATTAAATTATATCAGCTTCACACTGTATCCCGCACACAGCAGGTTTAGGCAGAAGGAACATAGTGTTAAAACACTCCGTTCCCAACTTTTCGCCAATTCTTTTAAATTGTAAATTTTCACAAAGGCTATATATACAATATAATGATATCGCTGATAGTTTTCACATACGAATATACGAGTAAATGATTTAACCGCACTCAGGTACGCGCCCGTTGTGATTTATATTTTCATAAAGAATGTCGCAATTTGAAATTCTGCCAAATGCAATCTATTACTATTCTAGTGTTGACTATATGATGGTTTAAATTATTTGAACATTATTTTATTTTCACTAGTTTCATTAGTTTAATTGTTTTAGTAGAATCAAAGTGAACAATGTTGAAAAATGTGTCAAAAAGTAAACAGGAAGTGGAACGCTACTTCTTAAGCAATGTATTTTGGTTAGCGGAAGTTGACGCCGCGCTAGACCGGACAGAGGGTTTTTATTAAATCCATTTTCTTGAGTAGGAATCGAACCCCTAACTATTGTATTGAGTCAGGATCTTGCGAATTTTCCGTCTCCAAATTCCAGTCTCCATCTCGTTCCCCCAAGTTCGAAGATCTAGTAAGGTGGTTAAAATAAAACAAGATTTGTAAAATTATTGTCTCTCATAATACAATAATCAAAATCCAACACAATACTACGCAAACTGTATCCCTGTGTATGTGTATTTCCACAAAATTTCCATAATGGAAATTTACACGAGTCAACACATTCGATGGAGCTTGCAAATTGAATTCGACCAGCACACGTCGGCATAGGTTACCAGTTCGGACAAATTGTTTTGAAATTTAAAGGCAACGCTTTAGTGCTGTCAGAAATATTTTAAATTTGTTTTTCAGTCGAAGCGAGATAGATACTAAAAAAGCCTAGTTTTATCGACGTAGTGTAGTGCTCGTCTATTCTTCATCCTTTATATTGTTTTTAGTAAACTTCAGTAAAGCAGCTAATTAACTTTAGAATTATGCTGATGAACATAAAACTAGGCAACTCTCGTTTTATCGCTGTATTTATTTTCCAAGACAACATTGTGGTACAGTGGGGCAACGTCTGAATAAGGCAAGTAAGCTCGTTGGTAGTAGGTACGACTCTTAATCGGGAAAAGCTTTTCATTTCCTTCCTCTGGTAAGACAAAGAACGTCGTAACTTAAATCCGTCACTCAAGTTGCTATACTCTGGCATAAAATAAATGTGTTGTAACACATTCATTCCAGGTAGTCTTGGGATCCGTGAATCCGTAAAATATGTTTTTAATTCGAATTTGGATCATGTTCATAAGAAAGCATGCTTATTGAAATATCGATTTCTCATCGTTTCATAATTTTCATCAACTTTCGATATCATTTCAACCAAGTGGACTAGGTATTTTAACCAAGTAATTGAAAGTGTCTTATAATTGGAGAAAAGCAAACTTCGGCTTTGAGTTATGTCACTCCAGGCACAATGTCAATAACATAGGCAGAAAAAGGATAAATTAAATCTACTGTATTTGCAGGAAAAGACGTGAAAAGAAAACTTAAATTTTTGTTAGAAAGTTAATTATAATGTTAGAATATTCATTGCTTGTAAACTTTAACCCGAAAATTGAGCAGGAAAATGGAAAATCGAGTAACATCAGCAAGTTTTCTTTATCTAATCTGAAAAATATTAAATTATCAATAGCAAAAAATAAATAATATTATTTTCTAAAAGAAATATGCTTATTTCTCATATATACATGAAAATTAATATAATAATGCTTGTATGGACATGAGTCGCAATAAAGCGTCATAAATAAATAGTCATCGCGCTGAGTTCGCATTTGCATTCGTTTACAATTTCAGTTAATGGTTTACATGATAATGGTTCTCACCCTATAGTTTAGTAATAAGTCTTCTCTTATTCTCTCTCTTTCTTTATTTCGTAGGTAGATTACCCTTCATTTTCCTGTAAGCTCTTTGATATTAATAATATTCTACAGTTCTACTCTTCTATTACCGTGCTAAGGTCTCTCTTTAGTTTCTCTATAAATATTTTTTTATGGGAGTTGGAATTTCAGTGGTCTAAAAATAAAACTAACTAAGCTGTTTAAAAAATTAAAAATATAGTACAGTAAAAATATTTTTTTTTTCTTGTAAAAATATTTAAGGCCTACGCAAATATTTAACAATTTTCTTTAAATAAACAAATTAATTTTCCTCGGTTTTTAATATCGTGAATATACACAAAGTACTATAACAATAATATAATTTATCATTTTTAGGACTTATGTACATAATTCTCGTTTCATCTTTGGGATACATTATCTTAATGCGGGTGAAGTTGAGGCAGAGCGTCCCTAAATGTACCCTCTTAAATTTCAAACTCAATAAGTTCCTATTGCGTCGCATATAATTTGCCTCAAACGAAAGGAAGGTTCTAATAAGATCCTCTTTTATAAAAGAACTTTTGTAATAATTTCAAAGTTACTTATTGACTATATTAATTTTCAAAGATGTCTCTCAACCATTGTAAAAGAGCGAGGCTTGTTTGGACATGCGCCAAATAAACGACAATGCGGCAAACACTGCTCACTTTTTATTTCACAGTGCTTACTGTTAAAAAGTAGTTTCTTATTTCTCTGTTAATTGTTCTTGCTAATAAAACGTGTATTTTTTTAGCTCTATGTTGTATCCTGCATGTGGGAGGAAAGGCAGAGGTTCTAGTGTTAAGACACTCCGCTCCAGCCGAATTGCGTGAAGCATTAGGCACAAGCACGCAAGAGTGCAGATATGAAAATATTAAACATTTTATTCCTCCCTACTGGGAATCGATTCTACAAGCTCCAAGAAAGCTTCAAATCAATCAAAAATTTGTATATACACTGAATTTTCAAAGACATTTTATTTTCCGTTTTCTATATGCATCCGTGTCATGTTTAACAGATGAAATGAAATAAATTCATATTTCGATCGATTTTTTTACTTTAAAAAAATAATTGTTTCGAAAATGGTTACTTATTTTAAAGTAGGTAAATACTTGATGCGATGGGTGCTATTGTTCTTTCAAGAACAAAACACAATGTTTATTCGCATTTTGCTCTACATCACTTAGGAGGAGACAAAGGATGTGCCAAGAACGATCTCTGATGGCACCGCGCTCTGATCTCCAATTTCCGTCTTTAGAAAACCTTGTGTTCAAATGTTTTGAAAAAGAAATTGTCTTTCTTGCCTTTTATATTATGTCTAATGAATATTGTAAAAAAATCTTCCAACACTAGAAATAGATACATCAGAATTTTACTATTTGTTTCTGAAAAGTTACATTTTTATCATTCTCTTTTTAGCTTTAACTGTATCCCGCATATAGCTGGGTAGGCAGAGGGAGCCTAGTGTTAGGACACTCCGCCGAATTTCCTAGACGTTGCTTTCTGAGGTTAACGCACAGATAGACAGACAACATATTTAAAAATCATTGTTTTTGTTTCTATTACGTCATTAATTTCCATTTACATCATTTTTTATATATCGAAGAGTACATGTTTTTTATAACCATAGAGATGTATTTTTTAATAAATATATACTTTTAGCAAGATTTAATTGGTGATTTAGTTCTGGTCCTCGCCTCTGAGCGCTGCCAGCTCTAATTACGAGGTGTCAACGGCACTCGCTCTAATATCTGTTTTATTCCAGCAAACGCTCTCCTTAACTAAAACTACACCAATTTAAATTTGACTAATCCTATGTATTTCCATAATTAGGATGGATTTTAGTTTGTTATTATATGTTTTTAATGTAATGTTATGGTTTTGGTTTGAAATTAAATTATATATACAACGTATTTAGCTTGTATAATAAATATTTGCACGCTGGGTACCAGAAAAAAAAGGAAAAATATATTTTTTTGGCAGAGAGAACCTGGGAACTTAGTAATAAGACATTCCGTGTTGAGTGGGGAAACTCAACGCCGTGCTTTGCCTCATTACCAGCAAGGAAATGAAAATATGAAATATTTCATTTAGTCTGATAAATTCAACTTTCTTAATTATCTAGACATTTAACTTAAGTGGCTAAATTCAACGCTTAGAAAATAATTTAAGTAATCATTCCTACAAATTAGAATTGAAGCCACAACCATCACGTTTACAGTCAAACGCTGTACCATTGTACCACGAGGTACATATGTAAAAATGAAAAAAAATACATTTACACTAAAAAGTACACAGAATCCGACTGAAAAACACTGAACCCGATAAAGAGCTATCGGGCGTAAAATGTGTTCGTGCCGCGAATTTTAATTAGGCAATCGTAAACAATCAACTTTTATTCTTTTGTGCCTGCAATAAAATAACCTATGTATTTTATTGAGCAATTCTCAGCATATTACCTCAAAATGCGAGGGTTCGTACAAAATATAATTATTTCAGCTTTTCGCTTTATCTTACAATAGCAGGATAAACAGAGGGAACCTAATGTTAAACACTATGCTTTTTAATCTAGAGACCAGAAATAATAATTGTGGCTTGTATGAAAAATCGTATTTTATAAATAATAATTTATTTCCCTAATTTAATATTAATCCTATTACTTATTTAAAAAACGTATAAATTTAAACTTATTTGAACTTATCCTTTTATCGGGGGTAAAAATGATTATTTACCGTTTTCTTAATATATATCCTTCTTTCCAAAATTAGAAATAACACTTTAAAATTGTTAAAAAAAACATTGATAACTGACACACCAAGGGAGGTGACGTCGTTGAGTTCCGCCACTCAACACGCCATGCCTCCAGAATATGGCGGATAATGGGAACGAAGTGTCTTAACACTAGGTTCCCTCTGCGTAACCTACTGTGTTCGGGACACAGCGTAAAATTGATTAATATTTAATTAATGGACAGCACACTTTTTTAGTTGTTCTATTTCTTTCAAGACAACAAATAAAATCCATCAATGTAGTATATTTTTTGGATGGAAAACTATTTGATAAAATATCAATAACAATAGAGTGTTTCGCTGTAGGGGGTTAATTGGTCTCTCCCTGTAATTGTTTCTGATCCGTTCATCAGACAAAAACTAATAGAAAGGTTGAGGCCAAGGTCATTCATAAAATGAAGTGGTAACTTATTATTCTTGTCAATAAAGAAGAATATAAATCTGTCTATAGTTTCTATCATTTGAATAAAAGGCCATAAACTAAGAATAATGAGCTTTTCTGTTTCAATAGCAGAAAATTGTCTGTGCCTTTTGCTGCGTTATTTTATCGAGTGTTCAAGAAGAATATCTATTTATTCGTTGTTTTATAAAGAAGCAGCCATTGAGCGTCGCTCTTTTAAGTTCGAGTTCGAGTTTTGATCGAGAAATTTAAAAGTGACCGAGAAGAGTGACGAAAAATTCAAATCTTTCCCCCAGGGACCCCCCTCATTCGTTCATAAATTAACAATAAACAATTTATAAGTAAAGGCTTAAATGTGAACAACTTCTTCAACACTAAATCTTTGTTCTGGTCCTGAATATAACCCTTAACTTATTTATTTTTCTTCGCTATCATTACCACTAAACATACGAGTACAGTAAAAAATATATATTATTTTCACAATAACAAGGACAAGGTAAGAACCCCCTCCCCCCTTCTCCTTAAAAGTTTTATATTATTGTCACAGCGCGAATTCCAGACACAAGCGAGTAAAAGTAGAAACAAAAATGTATAAGCAGATTCCAAGTTTTGATAAATCTTCAATTGCCAAAGTAACAGAACATTGAAACTTTTCAATCCATCCTTTCAATACTTAAAGTACGAAATGAAAATTAAAGCTCACAACGACTTGCATTTCATTCCATTTGCAAAGCTCTAAGCTTGGCTTAAATGAAAACACTAAACGCTTATATACGATGGGCTTTTGTTCATTTCTAGGCTATTATAGTAAAGAAATGGGATAACAATTATTTTAGCTTCATGCTGTAACTCACACATAGCAGGGTAGGCAGAGAGAACTTAGTGTTAAGACACTCCGTTCACATACAATTCTTTTTCCCACTTGCCGCCGATTTCTGGGGGCATTGCGTTTTTAATATTAAATATTTCATTCCTTCGAGTGGGGATCGAACCTACACTATTACTAAGCCTGACTACAGTAACGGTTGTTTTCCTGCTGGGTGGTAAATGCCAGACCTGTATAATATAAAAGTAAAGACATATCTAAATATGTATAAAAATATCTAAAAGCCTAATTTTTTTGGGTTAACTTAAAAAAACTAAAATAATCTTTTAAATGACTATCTTTCCTTTGCATTTATTTATTGTTAATAATAATTAATTTAATTACTATTTTTAATAATAATATATTTAATTTCCATGATCCCATGCACCACCTTTATACTAATATTCTTATTCTTTGTTACAGGTGGTAAGTTCATGTCAGCACTATACGATGAATTTTTTGGTAAATATAATGTAGAAAATGTTTGTTTATTTATTATACTTTTAAAATTCTAGTAATAATATCATATAAAAAAAATACTGAAATCACGTTTAATACCGTATCTACATAAGTAACAATAAACATTTTAACCGCCTTCTGTAAGAAAAGGAGGTTATCAATTCGACTGTATTTTTTTTTATATTTCTTACCTAAGAACCTTTGACTGGGTGAACCAATTTTGATGATTTTTGATTTAAAATTTTATTTCAAAATTATAAAATCTTTGTCAAATATTTTTTTACATTTTAGTTCGTTGTTGAAATAATTGATTTAAGTTTACTGACATAACTAGTAAAATATACCGAATTATAAATAGACAAATTGAATATTTTACATACAAAAGCACAAATCATCATTAACCTATATATTTATACCTGTAGTTGAAATCCCTTTGACAAGATCACTGAACTGCAAACAACATACTAGCATTTGTTTGTTTGCACATTCAATACCAACATATCGTAATTAAGGTGATTTGAATGCGTCCGAATTGGCAACTGTAGTGTGTTGGACGAGTATTGGCAACTCTAATTACGATGTTGGCAACGATATCGAATTTCTTTCACTGGGAAGCTTTCATGATTATATAATCCTTTTTTTTTAGTTTAAGCTGTATCCCGTATATAGCAGAATAGGCAAGGGGAACCTAGTGGTAAAACTCCGTTAACCTTCACTTTTTGCTGAATTTTCGAGACGTTACATTATGAGTGGTAGAACTCTATGTCTCGCTTTGTCTGTTACCAGAGCGAGGAATTGAAAATTACTCCATCCTCCGAGTGTAATAGAACTCGCAACCGTCGCGCTTACAGTTAGTTATGCCGCTGCGCCACTACGGTCTCTTTTAACATAATATGTTTAATATATACCTTTTTTATTTTCACTGAACTATATCTCTATCTATATGTAGATAGAGGAACCTAGAAGACACTTCCGTTCCCCACTTACCACAGAATTCTAGAAGCATTGCGTGTTGAGTGGCGGAACTCTACGCCGCGCTTTGCCTACCAGAGCGAGGAAATAAAAATATCATATCTTTCATTCCCTCGAGTGGTAATCGAATCCACAACCTGTTGCGTTCATAGCCAAATCATCAGTGTCATTAGTAAGCACATAATGATGCACAGGGTTCGATAGAACGAACGTACAGTCGTAAGACGTAGTAGATCGTAGACCAGTCTAGACTTAAAGACGTACCTACTCTATAAAAATATATTTTTAGTTTGTACAAACATTAGTTTTTGTCTTCAACTAATATAACTCGTGCCAACGTGCGATCTTTTCATAGAATATTTTTTTATAAATTTTTTAAATGTAATTTTTAAAATTCAAATTACACGTTTCTATTTTCGTCTTTCAAGCAAACTTTTTTCTTCTATTTTCTGTCCTGAGGGTTAATTTTCCAAAAAAAACTTTCCTAAACTAGAAAAGAAGAAAAAGAAGAATTTCAAGATACTAGGTTTATTAGTTCTAGCTCTGCATTAATCTCTGGTCGATCTTCTTGCAGTTTTCTATAAAGATCTTAGAATAGAAAGAAACGTGAAAAATTATAATAAACTTGGCACTAAGCACTACGCTACGAGACGAGTAAATAACAACATTCGAAGTATTTATTATTACTAAAAAATAATCTCCTCTAGTACATTCACAAGGAATGCCAGTTCATCAACCTTGGCTCCATTGAGTGATGTTACATATCCGTCTCATATTCATGCCAAATTTAAAAAAAACCTTCAAATTTAATAGATAGATGTTTTTATTTAATTTTCCTACTAATGCTATGAATATAAAAGTTTAAGAAGATAGATGTTTGTTCTACTCATGCAAAAACTACTAAACTGATTTACTACTAATATTATGAACGTGAAAGTTTGAAAAGATAGATTAATGTTTGTTCGACTTTCATGCAAGAACTAGTAACTAGATTAAGGCTAAAAGGAAGTTAAGGAAGTAAGGCTTTACAGTTTTTTTTATTGCTGCTTCACTCCTATCCTGCACATAGCAGTGTAAGCAGAAGGAACCTGGGAACCTAGTATTCAGATAGTGCGCTCTTATTAAGACGGTCACCGTGAGAATGAAGAAGAATGTGCTCAGTTCGCTGGGGCAATTGAACTAATGTCGAAGAAAGAATAGCAAAAGGGATTTAGGAAAGAAAAGTGAGCGGCAAGAGAGATATGGGGAGACCTAGGTTGACTTTCGAAAACACAGTATCAAATATACTAGAGGAATGTCACGTAAATAGCACGAGGATCCCCCGAAGGGTATGTATGACGAGGTTGATGATAGTGGATGTGGCGCTCCGTTCCCTCTGGCTACCCCGTTAGGGATACAGCATGAAGGTAAGGAAGTGAAGAAAATATCTGGCAGTTGACTGGCTTTATATGAGACCATGTCAAAATGATTTTAACAATTTATTTCCTTCAAGCAACACTTTGTATCAACATACACTTGACATACTGTATTTTGCATATAGATATATATATGTTTGAGCTGCATTAGTATTGCAACGCTATTATTATAGGATGTATTAATAAGCACGCGCAGGCGTTGGCCTCGTTCCTTACGTATGTTTACGTTTCTGCTGTTATCTACAGGTTTATATTGTTTATTTAGATTTCGCCGTCCATTCTCATCACTTCTTGATTGTATTAGTTAGTTTTAAATTTCGATGTCAAATAGAAGATGTTTGGAAATATTATAAAAAAATTGTATTTTTTTTATTATGTTATTCGATTAAGAGGTTTAGAACATATTGCTCTCAGAAATAGACTGAAAATGAACAACTAGGCGACATATTTATATTTGTTTTAATTTTTCCGCTTTATTAAGACGAAATCCGTTGTTTAGTTCCATCACTTTACACGCATCTCTCCCTCGGTTATCTCAGCCTACCTACCTACCTGAGGCCTACCTGAAAAGGCCTAGCTGAAAAAAGGCAGACTTTCTGTCTATGTTTGCCTGCGGCGAAACTCAAAATGATCGCTATGCTCTTAGCACGTATGTTTGTATGTATATACATATGTCCGTTCCTTTGTTCCCTCGTAACCAGTGAAGTGATTTAGATAAATATGTTATTCGATTTATCTATAAGGCGCGTGTGTTAATGGATATATTCGTATTGTTTTAATTTATTAAGTCAAGTTTTAGTTTTGAATATATGTAACCTATACTAAACTTATAGGATTATTAATAGTTATTTTTTTTCTGTCATTGACAAAAAATATAATGCAATTATCTATCTACTATATGCCGCATCCCAGACCTTATTTAAAAAACACAAAATTGACAATTTCAACCTACATATGAATAAATAACATATTTTTGACGATAAACATTTTTTATGGCGTTCGTAAAAGTAATGAATGAAATTTATCACAGGCACCGTCTAACTGCTGTTTTTATAGTAAACAACGTTTTGTATGCTTCATTTATATACCTTTGCAAAACAGTTCTTTATTATATGTTAATATAATAAATAGCTTCATGATAAACAGCTTTTAATATACTAAAACAGCTTTTAGTGGATTTTTGGCATATTTGTCGTGCTACAGCGTGTAAAGATAAAGTTTCCCCCAACAAAACAGACGAGTGTTATACGTTTAACAATTCTGTGTATGTGTGTTTTTGTATGCTTCTGACATCGTAGCTTTTAAAGTAATTAACCGATTTTGATTTAGTTTTTTTTGTTTTCAATGTGACTTTAAAGATAGGTTCTTAATCATGATTCAATAAACTATGTTCAGTTGCTTGAAAATTAACAAGTCTTTTGTAGTTGTTTGTGTACGTTTTAGATCTTTTAGTTTGTAATTATTGCAGAAATTATGAAAACATTGTGTTATACACTCTGCCCATACGTTGTGCATGCCAAAAACTAACGCACTAACTTTAACCAGAGTACGGATATAAATGTATATTTAAATTATAAGTAACTGACTCAGAATAGAATTGACTACCATCACAGCTTTTTTAGTATTTAAACTCCATATTAACACACTAGAATTTGCAGGTACAATATATGGTCTACATTTACCACTTATACAACATTTGGACGACATGTGGTTCTCTCCAATGACCGATTAGGGCTTTTAAATATTCGTATGGTGAAGCTACTGACCAAAATTGCTTTTTTTATTAGCTTCGTTATAAAAAAAATCAGCTTCACGCTGTATCCCGCATACAGCAGGGTAGGAAGAGGAAACCTAGTATTAATACACTCCGTTCCCCATTTTCTGCCGAATTCTGGAGCCATTGCGTGTTAAGTGGCAGAACTCAACGCCGCGCTTTGCCTCGACACCAGAGCGAAGAAATGGAAATGTAAAAATAAATAAATATTTCACTTCCTTGAGTGGGGATCGAACCCACAACCGTCGCGTTACAGTCACACCCTTGTGCCGCTGCGCCACGACGGCCTCTCTAGGTTCGTTATATACTTTAAATTGTGAAAAATAAGCTTGAAGATAACAAAGCTAGTATTCTATACAAATTTTAGACAAAATTCTTTGTTTCAATGTAAAACTACACCGTACTAGGTATATGAAATATCAAAACTTTCGCTCGTTAAAAGTAATTTAAACTGACGAAAACAAATATTCGGATCTGCCTGAGGCGTTAAAAAGTTAAGGCTATTTTGAAGTACGCCTAGAGTGAAGTTTAAGTTAAAATTCATTTTCTTTTTGTAGATAATTAATAATTATGTTATTCTAATTGATTTCATTTCTATTAGAATTGGGCTTTTTGTAAGCATTTTTAGTATTATTATAATTATTAGTTTAGCTTGTTTATTATTAATTTAGTTATATAATTTTATAGCTTCACACTGTATCCCACGCATAGCAGAATATATTAAGGAAATTTGGGAATTTAGACTTAAGAGACTACGTTTCCATTAAGAAATTTCCGTTCCCTTAAACTTAGCGTCAAATTCTGGAAGGATCGCCACACGCTATGTTTCGAAATTTCGGCAGAAAATGAGGAACGGAGTGTGTTAACACTGGGTCCCCTATGTTTATATCTATGTAAGTAATCATACTATTTCTAATATAGCAGCGAAGTAACACAGCAACGCTTGCATGTCCCCAGAGAACCGATAAGTTCCAAAATAGGGAAACTTCATATCTTAATAGCACCATATATTCTTTTACCGAAATTATTTCCCGCTTCAAGTTATCGGTGGGAAGTTTTAATGGGAGATGACACATTACAAACAACTCTAAGGCTCGCTCGATATGGCATGTAAACGATGAAATGAAAAAAGTTTTCTACGATAAGAATTTGCGTTCGCTCCAGAACAAAATCTTAGCGTTTTATAAGTTTTAGATAGTGGAAGTATGCAATATTGAGGCTGGAGGAGGAGGTTGTGGTAAAAGCACAAGCGTGTGATCGTGGGTGTGGGTTCGTTTCCACTCGGGGGAATTAATCATTATTTATATTAATATTTTCATTTCTTCGCTCTAGTACCAAGGCAAACCTGCCGGGTCGAGTTGCACCACTCAACCAGCAATGCCTCGAAAATTTGGCGGAAAATGATAAACAGACGTTTCTTCTGCCCTCTCTGTTATTTGAAGGATACAGCGTGAAGCTAACAAATAAAGCATCTGAAAGAGTGGGGATTGAACCCACAACCTGACATATTCTCATGCTCGTGACTCTTGCTCCTGTGCCACGACGGCCCTCAATAAATA
The DNA here is from genome assembly GCA_016802625.1 of Heliconius numata. Taxonomy (NCBI): domain Eukaryota; kingdom Metazoa; phylum Arthropoda; class Insecta; order Lepidoptera; family Nymphalidae; genus Heliconius; species Heliconius numata. The sequence continues at coordinate 242,984 of JAEBDU010012525.1, read as the reverse complement.
AAAATAACAAACATTAGCTAATATAAAAAGGGTCAGTCAGAAAGACTGGCCTCCTTCCTTTATTTCACGTTTCATGTCCTCGCGAATGTCAACGTGAATTGTCACGTGACAGCAATGACTTGTGTTTATTTCTGAAACGTTCTACTCCAACAGTGACTCACCAAAAGTTCGGATGATTTTCACCACAAATACTTGTTGTGTATGAATGACGACGTACTGTACCCATAGTTGGGATGTATTTATAATAATATTTGAGGATAGGCAGTTCACATTCTCTTTGGGGGCAGAGTTTTCTTTAAAATATATGCTTAAAGACGTTGCTTCAATCTAGTCTTCTACCTTTAGTTTAATAAAATGAAGGGTGGTTGTTGAAAAGAAAACCCTTAATTTGATGTTTATATCATTTTTTAGAATCACTCTGTATCTCGCGTTGAGCTGAGTGAGCTGAGACAACCTAGTGTTAAACCACTTCCAAAATTGGATGGAAAGTAGTTCTCTACTTTTCTCCAGCTTTTAAGAGTGGAACTTAACCTAGCTTTGTCTTGTTACCAGGGCGTAGAAATAAAATTAATTATATCCATTGAGCGGGGTTCGAACCCACAACCGCCATACACAGACAGCCGCTGGGTCGCTGCTCCATATATTTAATATTTAAGTAAAATTTGTTGACAGGTTAAATACATTTATTACCCACATTTCCGACAACAGCATTTACGTTTTGAACTCGTAGTGACATTTATATTGACAAGTCGTTAAAATGTACCAGCGCTAGTAATTGTTCGTGCCAAAAGTAAACACGCTCGTAAAATCTGTGATGGAAAGACATTATTATACATAGTTTTTTGCTAATTTTACTTTTGTCGTTTTTTGTGGTGGTCAGAGGGGACGTTAAAAGGAACCATTTATAGTTAGCACTAAATAAGGCGGAAAAATTTTAAGTAGCGACTTTCGTTTCGTCCATATATATACATAATATAAAATAAACATAAAGTATCCTAAATAAATAAATTATAAGAACCGCACATAGCTGGGTAGGCAGAGGGGAGCTGGGAACCTAGTGTTAAGACACCTTTCCCGACTTTCCGCTGAATTCCTGAGGCAATTCGTGTTGGGCGGCGGAGTTCGACGCCGTGCTTTAGCTCATTATCAGAGCAATACAATAGGGATCGAACTCACAACCGTCGCGTTTACAATCGCACGCTAGTACCACTACGCTACGATGATATGTTAAAAAAACTTAAATTAAAAATTAATAATAGACTTAAAGTTACAACTTATGTATAGAAAAACTCTTTAATGCATTCGAGCATAAAATATTTACAATATACTTTAAAATACTCCACTCTACACAAATACATATATAATGAGCGCTCCCCACAACAAATTACGTGAAACGTTCACGAGGTAATCTGTATGGCAGCTACTTGAGGTAACTCCTAAACATTGTTTTTGTGAACGATCCTCAAATGCAAAATAATATTTACTTTGTAAGAAACAATTGTAATTGTAATGTTTTTTTTAATTTCGCTCTGTAATTCCGCACATAGCGGTACTAGGCAAAGGGAACCTGGGAACCTAGTGGTGAGATACTTCGTACCCACTAACCGTTCCGTTCCTATGCTCTAAGGAACTGTAGGTCTATAGATATTTCATAAAAAAATCAGCTTGGTACCATTACGCGATCTCGATATAAATGATGTTGATAGACGAACAACAAAGTCATTTTATAAGGGTTCCAGTTTTACCTCTGGAGGTACGGAACCCTAAAAATTATTGATAACATTAATATCAAAAAATTGTAATTGTATATTTTTGTTTTTATTTATGTAGCGTTTCGAGGATAAGTAGACCTACAAAAATTAATGATTAACCTTACATATTTTTTTTATCAATGTCAACAGCATCTGAAATCTTTTTCACAGCATACAGTCCCTCCAAAATTGGCGAAAATTGGGGAACGGAAGTGTTTTAATGGGAACTGAGAGTCCTATCACTGTGTCCCCAGATTCCCTCTGCCTATCCTACTGAGCGGAATACTGTGTTAATAAAACACAAATACAAGAAATACATTAGACTGTAGGTATATAAATATTGTCTTTTACTAATTACATTAGCGTAGGCAGTGACGGCTCGGCAGCTGGAAATGTCTGATTATCTCAACAAACTGTCTCTCGTCTCTATATGATTTACGAAGTTTTAAAATATCGGGGCACACAAAAAATACTACAGTCTAGCATTAAAATATTCATTTCATTTTAAATATACGTATGACTTTAGTCTATCTAGATGTAGTTTACAAGGCTTAATAATTTAGTTTCTTGAATTTTGCATTGTTTTTTCTTTACCCTCTATCGAACAGAGAAAACTTAGTAAGTAAAATATAAAATTAGTATTTTTTCCAAAGCACAGCTCGTCAGTGCGAAGGACGCGAACTCTCTAGGGCGGTAAAATGGGCGGTAAAGCAATAAAGGGAAATGAAAAATTGACGTGATTCAAGCGATGATTGTAAAATGCATTCTCAATGTAATTTCATTTGGGTTTCCAACAATGTTTGTAAAAGACATAATGAGAATTCGTTTTAAATGAAAACGAGGTTTTTTTTCCGATAAGTATCTAATATTTTTGTTTCATAGGTATCTTTTTAGAAAATGTAAAGGAAATCTGAGTGTATGAATTTATGGATTTGTGGACTGAGCAGGGTCCAGGGTGAAAATTGATATCCCCATAGTCACCTATCATTCTCTATTTGTCTCTATTAGTAGGTAATGCTGAATTCTTTGACGTTAGTTTTATGTAAGCGGGAAGGCAATGTTTGTGCGTTCGATTTCCACTCAGCGGAATGAACAACTTTTCCCCTAACTTACTAAATAAAATACACCAGCTAGTTTAAACAATCTAATTAAATTTATCTGAGAGTTTCTATACAGGTGTCAAGATGTTTTTTTTGGGCAAAACTTGCATAATTTTTAATATTGGAATCCCTTAGTTCCTTTAAAACGGACAAAAGTTTAATCAAAATCCTTCGATTCAGTTAAACTCGTTACCTTTTCAGAGTCGATTTAAAATTGTATTATTCATTTGTAATATATTTTTTGCTGATACAATTTTTTTGTTGTGACATTTACTGAATGACAAATTAAAAACTTTGTATACTATAATTACACATATACATATGTGCTTGAAAATTCAATTCAAGAGTGGACTCTACGAATAAATGTTTTTAGAGTGAACATATATTCAATTTAAATCCATATTTATACTTAAAACTAAATTTGACATTCCCCATAATTTTGTCAAAAATTTCATTTAAATTTCACGCATATAAAACAACATATTTAAATATAACATACCTAACCTCATTTCCGACACATACTTTGTGAATATTTTAATTAAGGAACATTTTCTTCCCCACGAGATATTTTGGAGTCAAAATCTTAAAATTGGTATGATGAGGAAGATTTTAGTGAAGCACCTCGAGGCTCGTGAAATTTAATTACCGCGCGCTAATTCCTGTGCTAAAATTATTTAATGTTATCAATACTACTATTTTCTTTTTAGCGTCACGCTGTATCCCGCACACAGCTGGGTAGGCAGAGGGAACCTAGTGTTAAGACACTCCGTTCTCCACTTTCAGCTGAATTCTGGAGGCATTGGGTGTTGAGGGGCAGACACTAGAGCGAAGAAATGGAAATATAAACGTAAATAAATATTTGACTTCCTCGAGTGGGGATCGAACCCACAACCGTCGCGTTACAGTCACACCCTAGTGCCGCTGCGCCACTACGGCCTCAATACTATTATTAGTGACTTTTTTTTAATGAATCATATTTTATCTTATGTATAGTAGGCTAGGCAAAAAGAATGTAGTGTCAATATACTCTCCCATTTTAGCCCATATTTGAGATATTACGAGTTGAGTAGCAACACTAAACGTCGCGTTTTATTTTACTAAAGAGGTGATTAGAGGGAAGGAATTACATTTTCATAAGAAAATGTTTGCTCTTGACTTTTCTTTACAATTTTAATAAAAATTAACATGAAGCTTTATGTTGAATGCCTCTACTCAACCCTCAATGTTTTTAATCCGATCTAAACGTGCAGAACAGAGTGTCTTGACACTAAGTTTTTCTCTATAAGCTCCATACGCTCTATACTGTAATGAAGATTGAACCCACAAACATTTACATTCCATTTACAGTCAGATATTATAGTACATATCGTTAGTGATTGATAGTAACAGAGAACGTATAGACTAAACTACTGGATTTAGAAATGGAAAGTTGAAAAGAAATTTCGTTAATTTCTTATGGGGTTTTATATCGGGATAAGGTCCAGAAAAACATAGTTTCGAATGATAAGTACTAGTTAATTATACATAATTATATTCTTATTATAGTACCTATTTTCCAAGACAAAACAAATGTTATAAACAAAAATATCGTACAATTAATTATTCTTATAGGTACATTCCATACAGCATGCAGACACCCAGTTAAGAACTCATAACATCCACGCGCCGCTAGTGTTGTGTTTTAATGAAATAATTATAACGAAAATATTGTTTGTTATAAGTTAACGAACTTTTGTATTCTTTTTGTTTATATTGTTTATAATTATATTGTTTCTATTTATTATTTTGTTTTATATAGCATCGTAATACATCTCGCATGGCAGGCAGCGTTTAGAGAAAACTAAGTGTCAAGACACTATGTTCTGCACGTTTAGCTCGGATTAAAGACATTGAGAGTTGAGTAGCGGCACTCAACATAAAGCTTACTTCAGCTTCATGTTAATTTTTATTAAAATTGTAAAGAAAAGTCAAGAGCAAACATTTTTCAGTAAATAGCTAACTAAACGCACATTTTACACTTTTAGTCGTACGAACAAAGAAATTAAAAACATACGTTATATTACCACAAGTCTATAGAGGCTGTATATTAAAGTTCTTGAGCTAAGCTGTGTTTATAAAAGCAACTATAAGTTATAGTTGTAGTTGTAGTTGTACTTCTGTCGACGGTGTACAACAGTTTACCGGAGTGAAGCGTTCTCGAGAAATGATTAGCTTTACCCAAGCGGGGCTCTTTTGAGGTTTTAACATAAAAAATGAATGAGACCCACGTACGAGCTATGAATTTTTCATACTATTTACTCGGCCATTTCGCTAGCTAATGTAAGTTTAAAGTTTAAATTTCATACTGTTATAATCTATATATATAAAAGGACTTGTCCTCACTGACTGAGGTAAGACGCACGCACAGCCGTAACCGCTGTGCGTAGAAACGTGAAATTTGGACAAAAGTTTACTTTCGTAATCTGGACATCCACTAAGAAGGGATTTTGAAAAATTTTAACCCTAAAGGGGTGAAATAGGGGTTCAAAGTTTGTATGGAAAAAAAATTAAATCGGCACCAATTTTTATAAAATTTGAAATTTAGATTTTTAAAAGTATTTAATTGAATACGTGTTTCATCGTTTTCTACAATTCTCCCCCTAAGGGTGCAAATAAGGGGTTGAAAGTTTGTATAGGTTTTTTTTAAATCGTCATCAATTTTTATAAAATTTGAAATTCAGACTCTTAAACGTATTTAATTAAACACATGTTTCATGGTTTTCTAGAGTTCACCCCCTAAGGGTGCAAATAAAGGGTTGAAAGTTTGTATGGAAAAATCTTTAAATCGCCACCGGATTTTATAAAATTTGAAATTTAGACTCTTAAAAATATTTCATTGAACACATGTTTTATTAGAATTCACCCCTAAATACGTAAGCGAAGCTGCGCGTGTCCGCTAGTTATTTATATAACTGTTTAAATTATTCTGTTTGTTAAGCATTCCTCTCACAGAGTAGGGTAGACAGAGGAAATCTATTTCCTTCCCCATTTTCCTCCAGTGGAGATTGAACCCATAACCACTCGCGAAGTCATATACTTGTGCCCACGACTGGCCTCTGAATTTTTTAACCATTCTATATAGCTAAATAAGAAACTATTGACTTTTAAATTAAATTTGTGACATCCGCTTACATTAGTCATACAAGAGGTACTACATTGGTGGTCTAGAAATAGATTTAAAGTAATACAAAGAGCCTAATATCCTGTTGAATGATTCGCAAGTATAGAATTCTTAGTACAATTAAGTATAAATTAGTTAACGAAAAAAACACATACGCCAGTACGATGCGTTCAGCATTTATTTAATCATTTAGAAACATCAAATACTTATTTAATAATATAATAGCGACACTAAATTGCATTTTGAACCCAGTATGTCCAAAAAACTTAAATCTTTTTATAAAAGTATTAACATTCTCCGAAATTTAATTCTACACTCATAGCGTGCGGACGCGCTTCCTAGAAGATTAAATAAGATAATTAGAATAGAATAGAATATACTTTATTGCACACATAAAAGAAATATATAGAAAGAACAACACAAATAAAACTTAAAGAAAAACACGTATGCAAAGGCGGTCTTATTGCTTTAAGCAATCTCCACCAGACAACCTTTGAAACATTACGGAAAAATTGTAATAATTAGATTAATATATAAGCAATTATACAAATAGAAAGTCTATGCAATAAGATTTGTATTTTTTTTACCTTTTGTATCCTTGTAAGAAGAATTTGTTCTCCATCTGTCCGTGCCTTCTCCACGATCTGAGTTTATTGACGAGGTACCAAGCTGAAATTAGTATCAAATGTCAAATATTCAGGTTAAAGTCCATTAAAGTATACAAAACAATAAAGCTTCTAAGTCAAAAGTCAAAGGTTACGACCGTGTTTTGTTTTAGTAGAAGAAAGGAATTATTGAAAATAATTCTACAAGGAATTTAAAATAATTAATTCCTCTAAAAATAAACATCATACATCTATGGAGTTATCAGGTGCTGGCCTTTATTAGCTAGATCAACTATATTAATAGCTAAAAACTTCCTCATTTCAATATTATACTCTTATATCCTATTCATCATAAAAGCGGAGCAGGTCTGTGGAGATGCACTCGAGTGACTAGTGACTAGTGACTAGAGCATACAGTGTACCGTACACTCCTCACGTAATATCACCGCATCTAATAATAAATATACGAATTTTCTACGTACGAGAGCATGAGGTGCTCTATATTAATGGAAAATAGCTGAGATTATATTCTTCTTTATAAATTTCTAAAGAGTAGAAAATGCTCCTAGAATAAATACCGTCGGGATGTCTAAACAGATCATACATTCATAACTTTGAAGTATTAAACATTTTTATATGAAAATTTAAATTTGTTATATTATAAGGATTCATCTAGTTTATTATAATAGTTACATAGCAAATAAGATAAGCATGTTTATTACGATGTTAGACTGTTTTTAAGCTTCTTCAACCTGCGGTTTTACCCTCGTGATATTCGATCTTCCCGCGGTTAAATACAATTGACACATTACCATTTTCATAAATGTACATTCACATTTATGACAGCACAAACACACATATCTAAACTAATGTCGATACACATTCACACATATCAATGCACATTTACACATGTGGTCACATATTCACACATGCCAACACACATTCACAAATGTGTATATTGATTCACATACCTAACTATATACATTCACACATTTAGTCACACATTCACATAATTATGTTTACAGACTTTCACATATGTTAACACGATCATGCAGAGATTGAATCCACACTCATCGCAATGGCGGTTAGACTATACAAGTATTTTCATTTGTGAAATTACTCATATTTTTTTCTGTACATATTGTACATAAAAATACAATATGTACAGAATTTTTTATTTTTTATTGGCAGAAATAAATTTGTTTTAACACAAAAGTATTCGATACCAACAAGAAACCAAAATTTTCAACACATTTTTATGATGAAAACCAGTGTTACTATAATATAAAATGGCTTCCCACATCCTCCTGTGAATAAAAAGCAATTGCTGTACAAGTCATGGTTGTAGAATATTTAAACTACATAATATTTTTATATTAAAATAAAATCAGGAAATAGGATCCGACAAGTATTATATAAATCGTCTTGCGAAAGATTTAAATTCTACAGCGAATGGAATGGAAAGTAATAAAAGAAAATGGAAAATTTACGACTATAACATCATGCGGTGAGTTTTAACTCATTCATTATCCGATTTAGGTAAATAAAGAGAGCAGAAAGTGAAAAAAATATTTGGAATTTTAATTATCTTATTGGACTCAATGTCTTGAATTTAGATGAAAAGGTGGACCTCGTTCCTTGCTGTATGAAATTGAATAAAAATATATTTAACTTACAGTTTTTATCCATATGTAGCCGAAGTAACGGGTTCAAATCCCTTTGACATTTAGTCTGGTTAATAGTACTCTCGTCAAATCAGTGAAAGTGGTGTGTTTGTTTATACGGCACGACAACTTCCCTAATGTCGATAACAAAGAGATGTAGATAACCCGTCTACGTGCAGGTAAATAGAAGAAGGAATGTAAGAAAAAACAAGTATGTACAAAAAGCTTATTTGCTTTATTTATGGTTGTGGGTTCGAACCCCACTCGGGGGAATGACTTATTATTTTTTAAATATTTCGTTTCTTTTGCTCTGGCAACAAGACAAAAGCTCGACGATGAGTTCCGCCATTTAATACGCAATACCTCAAGAAATTTAACGGTATGTGGGGGAACGGAATATCTTAACACTAGGTTCCCCTCCTCTGCTATGTGAAGAATATAGCATAAGTCTGATTTATTAATTTATTTAACGTAAAATTTATTGTCTAAAAGTGATACTAACGTAAGTCTCACTAACTTATCTAATTAGATTGTATTTTATTTATTTATATAAAATTTCAAAGGCATACTCCCATATATATTTTGTATATATGTTTTATATTAACATATTCGAACTTCTAAAAGTTTGTGGTAAAATTTCTATGTTAAAAGTTGTTTAATAAAATTCTTTACGAACTTTATAACGTTCGCTTCACACGGAATTATTTCCAACGCATTCTTTACAAATTTCTGTTCGCCTTCATATATTTTAATTAGTGAGACATTATTATCTTTTCATTTGAGAATTTTAAATATTCAAGAGAAATTTTTATCTTAGGTGGTTAAAAATATATGTTATATTAATTACATAAAATAAGTAAAAGGATTTTTGAGGTCAGTCGTGGCGCAGAAGCGTGCAAGTGTATATGCAACGGGTTGTGGGTTTGACTCCCCCATTTGAGGAAATGAAATAGGTATTTAATATTTTTATTTTCTCGCTCTCGTAACGAGGCAAAGCGTGGCGTTGTGTTCCGCCACTCAACCCGCAATGCCTCTAGACTTCGGTGGAAAGGGTATGTAAGTGTCTGAATAAGAACAGATTGTCTTAATACTAGGTTCCCTCTACTTAACCTGCTTAATATGCGATATACAATGTGAAACTGAAAAAAAATCTTTTATTTTTCCACACCTTAGGTACTAAAATCACAGAATAAACAACAAAACTAAAAAAAAAGAAACAACCATATACCAAACATACCAAACGAGTAAAAAAAACAAAGTAAACTAAATGAACAAGCCTCCATACAATTTGAATGAGCGAGAACCGAGTTGAATGTGTACTACTACTTTGTTAAAATTAATTATGTGAACCGTGCAGACTTCAGCTTCAATGACACGCAGTCGCTGCCGTGTCATGTGTCACGTGTCACGTGTCACGAGCCTATTGAATGTTGTGAGCTGAAAAAACAATCGCTGCCATATTATAATTAGGGAAATTTTGTATACGTTGAAACTTTCACGCTTTTTTGCCCGCATGTAGCGGGGTAGCTATAGGGAATTTAGTGCTAAAACATTCTGTTTTCCATTTTTCGCCAATTTGCATTGTAGAGATTGTTTGTCTTAGTGGAATGAGTAAAATGAAAATATTTTTAAAAATAATATTTTCATTTTATAAAATTTATAAATAATTTTACCGAAAGGGTATCGAATCCACAACTATGGTATGTACAATCAGATATCCCACTGCGCCACGGTGGTCCTTAAAATCGATGGTCCCTAGGTCCCTTGTACTACTAAGAAGGGTAGTTTTAATTTTTTTTCAAAATCTCAAAAAAGTAGTTATTGATGCGTTTTTTAAACATGTCATGAATGAATCAAAAACTGTTCTTGATAGTAAGTCAAAACAGTAAAAAACTATTTGAAATTTTTCACTTTAGATATTTTACCTAGGTAAAGATTGTCAAAAAGCTTAAACTGGTAGTAAATAATTCCCTCTTCTTACCCACTTTAAAAGAAATGAAAATATCAAATATTTAAATTTCTCCAGTAGGAATCGAACCCACCACCTATCGCCTTAACACTCACACGCTTGTTCTCCTTTGCTATGCCGCTTACAAATATGTAATTATATAAAATGAAAGCTTAAATAAAGCTCTCTCTAATTTCATTTCATTTTCGATTAATTCCTGCATATTGTAGTGTCTTCTTTCTCTTAAACGTAAGATCTTGAAGATTTACTAAGGAAATTCATCTTAGTTACTTATGAACTGTTTGAGTCTGCAACTTCAGGACGAACTTATAACAGCTTTCACTTTGACTTCTCATACAATGAAGAATTCATTTTGTGTCTCTTTGTTCTATTTAATGCAATTATATTGATTAGAATTTTATTTTTGTTAAAATTGATAGGTTTTTTATCTTTTGGTCTGTGAAATTAATTATTAAAAATCTTATTAAATGTTACTCTTTTTTAGGGTTATAATATGTTAATTGTTTCTTTGTATTTGTGTATAAATATTTAAATACATGAATTCAGTGGTTAAAAGATTAATAAATTATTTAAAAAAATTTAATGATATAGTGAGCAATGAGCATATTTAACTGATTTTTTTCAGTACGTATACTGAAATAAGTGATTAATATGGTTGCATTTTAGCATAACAGAGTAGGCAGAGGAAACTCGGAAATTTAACTCTCCGCCGACTGAAGGATGCATTGCGAGTTGAGTGGCCGAACTCAAATCTGGTAATCGAATTCACGACCTACTGTAGCACGATACGCCCCGCACCACGACCGACTGAGTTGTATTCATACTGTTTTTTTTACACGAAATCCCAACATAATCTTTTACTTGTAGCTATTATTGCAACTTTAATAATATATAGAGTTATAAAATCTAAAATAAAATTGCCTCTACGGGTAGCTGTGCGTGGAAATAAGTTTCAAAGTCGAAATCGACTCACGGATTTATGATCTGGCAAGACCATATTGAAATAGGTCATTTATATGCGTGAGATGGTCCAAGTTTCAAGTTGGACCGAAGCTTGGTTCGCAGTTAGTATTTACTTATACGGTGTAATTTGTTCCAGCGTCCACGTCTTGCACCAGTTTTATTAGATTGTGTGTAGGTTTATTTAACTAGTTGTTGTGGGTTCGACTCGAGGAAAGGAATCGGAGGAATGTTTCATATTTTTATTTCAGGTTCCCCCACTTTAAAAAATATATTTATTATTAAAAATATATTAAGATTTTACATCTACATAATAAGTTAATTGTTTTTTGCAGCTTTATTTGCGTGGACTTCAAGATTTACAATAAAAACTCCCGTATTTCTCTATTACATCCAGCCTTCTCTAGTTTTCTCGATTACTGCTCAGCTACAGTTTCTATTAATAGTTTCTAAATCCAGTAATTTCATCTGTTCGTTTCGTACATAAGAGTTTTATGTATGTACATAAGTATTATTTCCAGTAAAGCTTTAATCAACTTTATTTTCGTACAAATTTTTCTTTTCAATTTTGAAGTGAAGCAAACGATATCCATAAAAGATGATTTTTTACCAATTTAATTTCGTTTCTACGGAATTAAGGAAAATTTTCTTAATTTATTTTTATTTTCAGCTTATTACTGTATCCCGCATATAAGAGGGTGCGTAGTGTTAAAACATCCCGCTCCTAACTTTCCGCTGAATACTGGAGGCATTGAGTGTTGACTGCCTCAACACCAAAGAGAAGCCATGAAAATATTAAATACTTCATTTTCTCGAGCAGAAATCGAACCCACAACCTATCCCAATTATAATCACGCTTATGCTCCTGCACCACGCTGCAGCCTCGCTTAGTTTATATAAAATACGTTAATGAAAAGCATTTATCTCCCGTAGACAAGGAACACTAGAACTGATTTACTGCTAAGACAAAGATATATCTAGGGAGGCTGGATTAATCTTAAAATCCTTTTGTCGCCTCGGCCTTGCCTGACGTCGGCGTCGGTTTGCTGCGGATAAGCGGTTTTGACACTTTCATATTGTTTTTGTGTCGCTAGCTGTAGAGGCCCAAGTTTGTTCTGCTTGTTACTAGGCTTTGTGGACTATTTATTTTTGCCTTTTTCGTTGGTCGTTTTTTCCCCCTTTTTTCATATTTTTTTTGGTTATTATAAGCGCTGTTAAGATTTTTTAGTTTAGTTTTAAATTATTTACACTATTTATTAAAATATACAACGAAATTTAAAAATAAAAGCAATGAAAATTATATTAACTTTGTGTCGTTTATGTAACCCAGAGACAAATTACACCTCTGAATGTCGGCCTTGGAATAGCTTAGGAAGCGTTATACAACCTATCTCGAAGACCAGGTACGAAAATTTTCTTTTTATAAAGAAGAAAATTCAGCCAGACATTTTCGTATTAAGAAAAATTGACTTTTTAACCTGCTTCTATACGAAAAGAAGAAATTAAGGAAGTTGAGATATAATTTAATTTGGTGACGGTTACCTTCCATGTTTTTTTAATATTTGTTATGTTATATTCTTCTCATTAGTATGCTGTTCACAGATTTTTTTAGGTGAGCATTTTGTTATATTTGGTGTTTATTTTTCCAAGATGTTTTTTCAAGTGACCTGCCAAGCTTTTTGACTGGTTTCTGGTACATGGAAAAGATGACTTTTGGTTTCAACAAGATGATACAACCCCATATTTTGTTGAATGAAAAGCTTCCTTTTAAAATAATTTTTACAATCAAGTACGGCCTGTCAGATAATGCGATTAAATTGTATGTGAACAAACCACAAACAATATACTTGAATTCAAAAGGGTATTATCAACATCCCTATTATCAGCAATCAGTCGAAACTTCAACAAACTTATTGCCTATTATCACGCGGCTTTCGGCAGTCATATGAAAAACATATTTTAAAATATAAACTGGCGATGTTTGTAATAATATTAAAAAAAAAATTATAAATTTACTATTTTTTTAAGTTATTCGTAGTTAAAAAGAAAGTCCAGTCATGACGCGGGGTACAATCGTGTGAATGTAAGCGCAACAGGTTGTGGGTTCGATTCCCTCTAAAGGAAATGAAATATGTAATATTTTCATTTTTTTCCTCTAGTGTCAAGATAAAGAGCGGCGTTTAGTTCCATCACTCAACACGTAATGCCTCCAAATGCCTCAGAGCGGGAAGCTAAAAAAGGCAACAGGTGGCACAGCGAGTCTTAAATTTAAGCGTAAAACCAAACATCTTATTTGTACATATATATATACAACGACCCACGATCCATCGTAAAAACAGGTAAATAAGGGTATGTGATAATCCTCGTTCACGTCGTGACAGCGGCAGCGGTGCCAGATATTTTACTCTTTGCCTAAATCATGTCTTGAATAAAGAAACACTTTTTTATGTAACTGCTTTAAGGGAAGAATAGAGTAAAGAGTATTAGCTATTTTAAGAGGTCATTGTGATGAGTGACGTATTGGCAAAGCTTTTGATAGTAGTGTGAGAGTTGTTGGCTTGAACCCTTTCAGGGAAATAAGCGCTTAACCCTGTCACTCAACACGGAACTCCTCAAATTCTAACAGAAAGTGAATAAATGAGTTCTTAATATTAGATTGTCTCTGCCTACCCTGCTTTATGAGGGTGCTAAAAAAAGAAATTAATAATTTTGTTTTATAGCTTCACGCTGTATCCCTCATATAGCAGGGTATGAGAGGGAACCTGGGAACCTGGTGTTAAGACATCCCGTTCACATTAAGATAATTCCATATCCCACATGCTGAATTCTGGAGGCCTTGAGTTGCCGGGCCGGAACACGCTGTGCTTTGCCACGTTACCGGAGCGAGAATATAATATCACTTACTCGTGTGGGAATCGAAATCACAACTGGTCTCTTAAAATTAACAAATAGTTCAATATAGTACTTATTTCTTTCTGCATTTAAGGAAAGAAGCGTCCTGTTCTTTCCATAACTTAAAAAAGGGTATAATAAAAGAAAATTTAAAATATTTAATATTTATTTTTCAATTTTAAATATTTATGTCACACAAAGAAAAACATATAAACAAAAACGATTTACCCCCAGGGATATTTCATACCATGATACTAGCTAAAGGTTTATTAAAATTCCCCAACGTAATATTTTTTTAAATTCCCAGTGAATTTACGTCTCACGTTTTGACAGCCCTCGTGTCAAGTGGACTCTTTAACGCTGGTCGCAGGCACGTAGGTTTTTCGAAGGTATAAATTAGATTTCTTAAATTTCTACCGTGAAATATTATTATGAAAGGTCATTGTGGCACAGTAAGTGCGTTGGCGATGGTTATAGATTCTATTCTGCTGGGATACCTGAATATACTTTTATTAAATTAGTGAATCAATTTTACATTTTTAAATATAAATTATTATAAAAAAGATACATTTAAAAATATAAAAAAACCACTCTTCCGAGGGCGGGACAAGGGTCCAAGCCATCGGTGGCTAGGGCTCCAGAGAGAGGAACCTCCGCACAATACGTGCCGTCTCAAGTAATACTGCCTTCTGTATCCGGTTCTTGATCCAACAGCTAAGCGATAGCCTCTTAAGGTGTTGGTCGAGGCTTTTCGCTATTAAACCGTTAACCGAAACCACTATCGGCACAATGATAGTCGCATTGACATCCCACATGGCGGTAATCTCATGGGCTAGGTCCAAATATTTAGATTGTTTTTCTTTTTCGGCCTTCACGAGATTTTCATCATGTGGGATAGTAACGTCAACAATCACTGCGCGGCGCGCCGCTCGGTCTACTAGTACTATATCAGGTCTATTGGCAACAATATACCTGTCAGTAATAATAGACCGATCCCAGTAGAGCAAAGCACAGCTATTTTCAAGAACAGACATGGGATTGTACCTGTAGTAAGGCACCTCCAATTCTACAAGGCCATATTGAAGAGCAAGTTGCTGGTGTATTATCTTGGCTACTTGATTGTGTCTATGCAAATACTCGCCATTAGCAAGATGAGAACAACCAGAGACAATATGTCTGAGGGACTCCCCAGGTCGATGACACGCCCGGCAGATGTCGATAGTGCCATCTTTCATAATATGTCTCTGGTAGTTCCGTGTCTTGATAACTTCGTCCATAATTGCACAGACAAAACCTTCAGTTTCTCCGAAAAGATCCCCGAACTGTAACCAAGATAATGATGAAACAGTATCCACGTCCTGGCCCACTAGGGCTCTATGGAATCTACCATGCAGCTCCTTGCTCTTCCATAAAGCCATGCGATCAGAAGTAGTAAGTACTACAGGCCGACGCCAGTTCTCTTTGCCCAAGGAAAGAGGAGTAAGGCCTTTGTCAACTGTTACCACATCCTTGTGCATATCCACGTCAATCTTGAGAAAATATTCTCTAAGACTGCATACCTCGTGGTTATGGAGGTTCTTGACATTCAAAAAGCCACGACCTCCACACTTACGCGGGATATACAGTCTCATTACAGACGAACGCGGATGGTGCATTCGGTATGTCGTCAACAATTTACGTATTTGGCGATCTACGGAGTCTAACTCAGTCTGTGTCCATCTTACAATGCCAAAAGTATAGGCTAAAAGCGGCATAACCCAACCGTTGAAAGCACGCACCTTGTTGCCACCAGATAAAAGGCTGCCAAGCACTTTTTTCAGGTGGCTAAAGAAACGCTCCTTCACCAATTGCTTTATGCTCCGCTCATCAATACCCAATGCTTCAGACATTCCAAGATATTTATAAGTCTCACCTTCACCAAGAGTTCTGAAGGAAACAGAATCTGAAATGCAAATATTATCAGATCTGATCACACTCCCCCGCACTACATGCATGCTAGCACATTTATCGACGCCAAATTCCATTCTTATATCACTACTAAAAGTTTGAGTTACCTTTAGTAGCCGCATAAGATCAGAACGTTTTGACGCAAATAATTTCAGATCATCCATGTACAGCAAGTGAGATATGACCTTACCCCCCCGGCGAAGACGAAAGCCTAAACCTGAATCCTCTAACATAGTGCTAAGAGGATTCAGAGCTAGGCAAAACCATAAAGGACTCAGACTGTCACCCTGAAATATACCCCTCTTTATCCTTATCGGTTCAGACGTTGCAGGAATATCACACTCCCCTAGATGACGAAGGACAGTGACCCATGGTCCCATACAAGCCTCCAAAAATGATCTCAAAGTAATATCAATCTTATATAACTCCAAGACCTTCAAGAGCCAAGTATGTGGCACTGAATCATATGCCTTCTTATAGTCTATCCAAGCAGTAGTGAGATTTTTCCTGTTCCGCCTTACCTGTTGGCTTATAGTTGTGTCAATGAGAAGAAGTTCCTTTGTACCACGGCCACCAGCCTTACACCCATTCTGAGTCGGTGCCAAAATTTTATTACGAACAATATGTCCTGTGATTTTTTTATTCAGAATAGATGTAAGGAGCTTATAGATGGTAGGTAAGCATGTTATTGGGCGATAGTTTTTAGGCTCTGTGGTACATCCGGATTTGTATGACAGGAATGTTACACCTGTTGTCAAAAATGTTGGTAACGATCCAGAGTCAAGGGCATCCTGGAATTGTGTTGCGAAAACGGAGTGTGAACTGCGAAACCACTTCAGCCAGAAATTATGCAACCCATCTAGCCCGGGACATTTCCAATTACTAGCATAACGAATAGCACACCTCACGTCAATTTCGCTTATTTTTATAGATCTCATTGGTATAATATTTTCGCAATTTTTCGCAATATCACAAAACCATTCACCCTCAGTGTGTTCAACAGGAGCCGACCATATACTACGCCAAAAATCAGCACTAGCATCTGGATTCGGAATCTCGCAATTAACCACACTATCCCCAGAACGTTCCCATTTCCTGTATACACTCCGTTGGTTCTTTTGAAAGGCACTATTCTGATTGTATCGATCCCATCGTTCTCTATATCTTCTAATGCGTTTTGCCAATGCATAGAGTTTCTGTTTCAGAAAGTCAATACGGTTTGTGACGTTAGCCATATACTCACTGGGCTTTAAACTGCTGGGATAATTATTATATTATCAATTATTTTTGCTTTTTCGTTATGGCAGTGAGTGAGCGCGGCATTGAGTGTCTTGACACTATATCATTTTTTGCTTGGTTAGTTGTCTGACTGATAAAATAACTGTAAGAAAGTTAAAAAAAAACGATTAACTAATATTACTTTTTTTATGGTATATACATATTTATACTCATCTTAAGTAACGTCGATAATAATCAAAAGTCGTTGTGAATTTTTGAAATATTTCTATGAAGAAGCCTCCTGTCATGTGCAGGACAAAAACTATATGATTTATTTTATTCCCATTTTAAACAAACTATAATTATTATTGTATTATAGATCGTAACGTCGAAAATATTTTTTTTCTATATCTTCAGTCAAAGTAAGTTATTTAAAAAAATAGTACAAAAAGGTAAGGTAGATTTATTTTTCTCAGTAGATTACATTATATGTAAATATAAATCTGAACAATAGAACCTTATAGAATATTTCTCGTGAAAAACACTTTCTTCTTTGCAGGTGTTTTTTCCCTGTAAAAATAACATATAAGACATATTTACAGTTAAGCTAGTACAAAAGACAATATCATTTGCAGACTTTGCATATAGATTATTTACTTCAACCTTATTCTTAAGATAAAATCATTAAAATAAAGGAAAAATAGCTTTACACTTTTCGCCCGCAGAGCATGTTAGGCAAAGGAAACTTAGTGTCCGAAGAGAGAAGACACTTTTCCTTCATCGCCCTATTTTTCAGACATTCCGTGTTTAGTGGCGGAATTAAATACTGTTCTTTATTTGCCAGAGGGGGGAAGTGGAACAATTTCATTTCCCCTGTGGAGATCGAACCCACAACTATCACTGGTAAAACTCAACGCCCGATTTTGCTATGGTACTAAAGCGAAAAAAATAAAAAAAATAGTACTACGCCACGGTAGCCCGTCATACTATTTTCATTTCCTCGCCACAATAACTCCAGAGTTTTCCGAAAAGTGGCGAACGGGATGTCTTAACACTAGTTTCTTTTGCCTACCTTACAGCTTGAAGCTGAAAACAAACCTGAAAAAACTGATTCGAAGTTGTAATAAATGATATTTTTCTTTAACGGAGTGTGTAACGTTCCCCATTGTCATTGCATATTTAGTTGTCGAAATACGAGCTGTCGATACTTGAATCGAACCAAGTTAGTCATTATCTTTCTTCTATCCTTATATCATTATCTTTAATATGTGCTATGTTACTTTTTTTTATTTGTAAGGCTACAACAAAAAAGTATAATAAAGAAAGTAAAAATATATACAACATATACGCAAACTTTACCCTCATATGAAAGGGCCACCATGCTGACGCGAAACATACTTTCGTTTCATGGAAATGGCAGTATTTCTTATATTTTATTTCGACAACTTTCCAGGTGTTCATTCTTTGTTCTTTTTAGGGCGGAGTCTAGTGGAGGAGTAATATCTGAGTGTAAACAAGATGGTTGCCGGTTCGAACCCCACATGGGGGAATAATTATATTTCCAATTAATTTCCACTCTGGTAGACAAAATGGGGAGATGAATAGAAAAATGGAAATGGATGGAAAGTAATGGGGTAACGTTGTACCTTAACACTGGGTCCAACGGGCTCTGTCTATTCTGCTAATCGGGAAAAAGCGTGAAGCTACAATTTCACTTTTTGTTATTTCTGAGCACTAAAACTATGTAACAATTATTCGTTTAATTTTAACAGTATCTTTTGCTAGGTAAGTAAGCACCTATTACATCGACTTCAATCTTCGTTAGGAATAGAGGAGTATTGGCTCCAATCAACACACGTTACCTGGAACAATGGAACCCACAATGGCTGTTATTGTTAAGATGTTAGAATTTATGGGTTACTACAATAGTTACTCACTCGAATCCTCTATTATGCGTCAAATTAGGTATTTGTCGTCCTTATTAGGTATATATAGGTCACAATGAAGTAGTAAACTAGGGGAATTTTAGTGCTTGAACATTGACTACGGTAGAAATGTGTAAAATTGGTGTCATAATATTTTCTGTTTTATAACAATGTTCGAGCTCGATTCTAGTTCAAAGAATTTTTTTTTATTAATAATGGGTGAACCTCCGTAGGTTCCGTAGGTAGGAACACAGGTTTCTAAGGCTAAGAAACCTTACGTTTTGCGACATTTTATATGTAGAAATTAAGCTTTATTTTCAGCTCACGCTGTATACCGCATGTGCCGTCGTAGGCAGAGGAAGCCTATTGTCAAAACACTCACTTCTCCACTTTCCGTCGAATTTTGAAGGCATTGCTTGTTGAGTGGGCACCAGAGCGTAGAAATTAAAATATAAATTTTAATAAATACTTCATTTCATTGAGTGCGCAATAATGGATTAAGCTTGAGAATTTTAAAATTTATTGGTTGTACTCGTATGCATTAAGCTATACCATAACTGCGTTCTATGTTTTTTTAGCCGACTTGTGTATAAAAAGGAGGTTATCAATTTAACTGTATTTTTTAATATAAAAACATAAAAATAGTGTATTGGCTGTTTACTATTTTGACTGCTGTCCAATGAAATTTAATTCCAATTGAATGAAAATGTATAAAAATATAAAAAATATCCTTTTACTACCAAATCTAATGAATTCTTAAACCTAATTCTTCAGCACTGAATATGATGACCAGATTCAAAATATCCATATATCTATACAAATATTCTTACGACGACTTCTGGCGACGAATAAAGCAACTATTTTTACGAATGGAAAAAGTTTGTTAATGTGGAGTTGGTAGAGTTTTATAAACAAAAAATAGGTTCGTTTGAAAAGTCGTTACTTATTTAGAAATTTAGTTTTTTTACAGAATAAGTTAGTAGCTTCGAAAAGAGTAAAATGGCAGTTTTTTTAATAGTCTTTTATGGAAATAATTATAGCATCATTTATATACATTTTATCGTCATTTAATTTGGATTGGCTTGCATTGAACCAATTATTAAATCTAATTTAACTTAAAATGCTTAAATTTATTAATTCAGCGTTAAGTTGTTTTTTAGCCTATGTTTTTTAAAAAGAAACACTATATTAGAAATAAAAAAACATATCTTAAAGACTCCATTAACAACTAAAATTTCAAAACGAAAAAATTACAACGCAGACAACGAAAAATAGTCGCCAAGACATTATAATTGCATCCAATTACTTCTAATAATAAACCTTTTAGTATAATTGAGCTTTTGAAATATAAGGATAATGTCAGACTAACTTAAGTCGGTACAGCTTGCAGGGACGGACACTAATTGCCCCGCGGGGACCCATTTTTTTCCATACGGAACCCGCGGAACGGTAATTTAGAATTCTCTTTTATTATCAACGGGATGACGTCATTAATAATAGAAAGGATACTTTTCGGGTAAATTTGTCAAAGTGTAATTCACTTCATTAATTTCAATGTTGACACCGAGACGGGTTTGTACGCGTTTTTGTTATATTGTGATTTGCGGAATAATTTATGTTGTTTGCTTTTTATACAATTTGAAAGATTTTTTTAGGTTCACGCTGTTCCCGTGGAGAATAGGTTAGGCAGAGGGAACTCAGTGCTAAGACACTCCGCATTTCACTTCGAATTGACGCTCTGGGGTGCATCGGCACCAGAGCGAACAAACGAAACTATTAACTATTGCAATTTCTCGCGTGGGAATCGAACCCACTACCTGTTTACAATCACACGACTGGCTTCTGGCAAAAGTAGTTTCTGTTTTGATAAGTAAAAACATATTTCTTCATACAAAATAAATTGCATGATACAATACACTGTTCCTCAATCTTCCACTTTAAAAGATGATATACGAGTACGTTTGTTGTTGATTAAAAAGCAGACTCCAAATGTAAGAACAATAGCGAGACTCAGATAAGTTAGAACAAAGAGACCATTCTATGTAATGTATTATTTTTATAAAATGGCCGTCACTTGGTCACATAAGTGCTTAAAAATATAAATAAAACTTATCAATAAGATATGAATCTTATAGATATTACTGTCTATAGATAGAATACAGTCTCATCTTCCACTTGAATAAATAATAAATTAATAATAATAATCACCATCAGCTGTATCCCGCACACTGCAGGGTAGGCAAAGGGAACCTAGTGTTAAGACACTCCATTCCCCACATTCTGCCGAAATCTGGAGGCATTGCGTGTTGAGTGGCAGAACTCAACGCGCTTTGCCTCAACACCAGAGCGAAGAAATGGAAATATAAACGTAAATAAATATTTCACTTCCTCGAGTGGGGATCGAACTCACAACCGTCGCGTTACAGTCACACCCTTGTGCCGCTGCGCCACTGCCTCCGACAATATAACAATATTAATACTAATTAAAAATATCTCTAAATAATAACCAATTTATATCAAAAGCTTAATCAGCGAGTTATATTTGAAATTGAAGAGGATTTTTGTTTCATAATGACCAAACCAATTATGGAGTTTTCCTATAAATTTGTGGATTCGGCATCATTGTTTGAACTTTTTTTATACTTCGCCCGAATAAAAATTGAACGAACGTCGAGTCGAAATGATGCATTGAAATTATTCTACGAAAGATATTCTCTTAGAAAGTTCATTAAAATTTTCATGTAAATCACCTATAGTTGTAGGCCTGTTAAGATCTATCTTTAGATTTTCTTTAGTTTTCGTTGACTTCATATTTTTGGTGTGCCAATTAGCTGGTTAGATTTTCATGCTCTATACTCAATTGGAAATATGAAACATGTTTCTCATATGATATTATTTTAAGATTTATTTTATTAAAAAGCCAGTAGTAAACCATTGGCGCAGGGGTACAAAGTTTGACTGTAAAATCGACTGATTGTGGGTTCGATCTCCACACGAGGATATGGTTCGCTCTGGTAACGAGGTAAAGCACGGCGTTTAATTCCACCACTCAACATGCAATGTCTCCAGTATTTGGGGGAAAGTGAAGAGAGGCATTGTCGCCACATCTGCCTCTAATTTGTATGAAATAAATTATAATTTAATAATATTTTATCTGGTTTTTCTTAAGGGGTCCGTTTTTTTTTCTTTCGGGCACTAATACTAAAAACAATTTTGTTTTATATTTTAGAGAGCTTTTTTTTATTTATTCTTAAAAACAAAATGAATGTAAAAGTAATATAACGTTATCAGGATGTATTTTAAAATGAGTTTACCAATTTGGCTCTTTTTCAATGCATTTAAAATATGTTTCGATATCGTAACAGTAAGTTGCCATGGTCTTGAAATTTATTTTATTTATTAAGCCTTCGGCCTGTACACGCTACAGCTTGTGGGTTCGATTCCCAATCGAGGAAATGGAATATTTAACATCATTCGAATGAACATATGATCAAAAAGCTACCACCGGTTCAGACTCACCACTTAATGCCTCCAGAATTCGGCAATGTCGGCAGTGTCTTAACCCTCTGTCTATCCTGCTATGTGCGGAATACAGTAGGAAGCTGAAAAAAATCATATACTCGTATACCTGCTATTGTTAACTAAAACAAATTTGTTACTCTTAATTAAAACCAAATTAATTAACTAATAATATTAAATTACTTTAACGAAAACAAATATAGTATAAAACCTGACTGACCAAATTGAATATACAAATATGTCACGTAACGTTAATTAATAAAACAGAACTTTATGGCGTTCTCGTTGCGTGTGATAGGTTATCAAAAACTTATTTAATTTAGCTTTACGCTAATTCTCTTACATAGCCATTACAGGGAGAGGGAGCCTGGGAACCTAGTGTTAAGATATTCCGTTCCTATTAAGACATTTCCGTTCTCCACTTTCAGTCGAGTTCTGAAGGCATTGTGTGTTGAATGGCGGAAGGCAACTACTCGCTTTGTCTTACCAGACCAGTTACCAGAGTGAGGAAATGAATATATTGATACGTCATTCCCTTGAATGTAAATCGAACTCACAACCGCTGTGTTTACAGCACGCTTGTGCCACTACGCCATGACGGTTTCAAAAGGCCAGAAGGTTATTTCATATTCCATATATTTTATTCTTATATACTCGTACATATTATTCTTCATACCTTTCATTTTGATTTTCTGGAATTAAATATACTATATAATCAAACCTAAAACAAACTATAAAAATTATAGCAAAAAAATATTATGTTTATTCTTGGGAAATATTTTATTAATCTTTTTTGAATCGAATTCAAGTCCATTGCGCTTATAGAACCAAGCCTCACCGCGCTACGATAGCACCGTTCAACAAAAATAATTATTCTTAAATTATAATATAATTCTAAAGAAATTCTATTATTTTGTCATTTATTTCTGTAGGCATAACAATTCTCGTATCAATCCCGCGTGTACAAGGCGACGTGTCTTCGGGGCATTCAGAATTCCCTTTGTCTCTTTAACGAGACATCAAAGTCTCTCAAATATTTGTATTACTTATTTAACGTGTCAAAATATTATATTTTTGTGCTTTTTGTTTTTATTTTACGTTTGTAAATCATAAATTTAAATTAAAATTTATGTAAAATTAAATGGAAATCATTTTTTAATATTTTAATTAAAAATAATAAAATAAGTGAGTTTATTTTATTTTAGGAAACTACATATATATTTTGATTAATTAAGAAAATATAACTAGACTTTGTACGACAGCGACGAAAAGAAAATATTAAAAAAATCATTTTCCTAAGAGGGAATCGAACCCAAAACGACCGCACGCTTGTTGACAGTCACACGCTTCTGCCACCGTACCACGAAGGCATCAATTAAATATTTATTTAGTGTAAAATATAATCACTATTAATTATGTAAAATAAACGTCCCTCTTAGTTAACTTAAGATATACTTAACTACAATACTTAATCTTATTTAAATTTATTAATTACAATTACTTGTGTTCAACTTTGCCAATTAAGTGGTATACCGCATTTCGATCGATCGCGCACCACAATTATTCCTAATTAACGTCAATTAAATTCTAATGGTGCGAATAAATCTACTAATGCTAGCAATTTATATATCGCTCAATCGATTGTAGT
The DNA here is from genome assembly GCA_016802625.1 of Heliconius numata. Taxonomy (NCBI): domain Eukaryota; kingdom Metazoa; phylum Arthropoda; class Insecta; order Lepidoptera; family Nymphalidae; genus Heliconius; species Heliconius numata. The sequence continues at coordinate 218,626 of JAEBDU010012525.1, read as the reverse complement.
TACGATGTAAATGCCAATTATGTACTGTAATGTTTATTTTTGTATTTTATCCTCACTTTTAGAGTTCCGTACATGAAAAGGTAAATGCAGAACCCTTATAGGATCACTCCGTTGTCCGTTTTTCAAGACCATTAATCTCGAGGTTGCGTGGAGGTATTAGACGGAAATTAATATTAAATATTCAAGTCTAACTTTTTCTCTTCTCTTCTTCTTAAAAAATCAAGCTTATAAATCAACACAATTAAAAGGTATGCATCGTTATTGCTACATTTTGTACAAAATTGTAGTTAATTTCATACTAAATGAGTGCATATGCCTGTAAATTTAAGTTTTATCAACTTTTGTACTTTCCCTTGACTTCCCATATTCGGAAATTGGTACGAAAGCCTCAATAGGCGAGCCTGGCTTGCATTAATCAGGTTTATTTTAATTTTAAAAAACGAGGATAAAACAAAAATCATGTAACTCTACGTTAAGAAACAAAGTATCGACCTAAATGATTTGGTTAATAATATTGATTCAAATCTCTCTCGTTATTGGGTATTTAAAATTATTAGAAAGTGGAGAACGGAGAATCTTAAAACTACGAGTACATTCTTTTTGTCCGACACAACGAGGGAAAATAATAAAATTAAATTTTGTGCATGCAAAAATTAATATCGTCGCGGCCTATTTTAAAAGCTTTCAATATCACACAATGTTTTCATTCGATATCGGAATAATGAAATTCTATATGTAAAGTATACATTAATACGTTGACATATTAAAAACAAAAGCCGGGGCTTATTTTCTATACACACAAACAAAATTCTATACAAAAATTTATTTATATAGAAAATATCAAAATGTAATTAAGCATACTTGTTAATTTACATTTTATCAGCTTCACATTGTATCCCTTGTGTAGCAGAGTATGCCGAAGGAGTAGTGTTAAGACACTCCGCTCCCCTCTTTCTGCGGATTTCTGGAAGCATTGTGTGCTCAGTGGCGGATTTCAACGCCGCGTTGTGTCTCATTCCCTCGAATAGAAATCGACTGGCCTCAATTATAAATAAAATTAGTTAATTAACTTTTCTTGACAAACATAATGGTAGGGTATGTGAAAGCTTCATTAGAGCAAGTTTAAAAAGGGCTAAAATTAAAATTGTAAATTATAATTCCTTTCTATATATTATGTATGACAATTTGCGTAACGAAGTCAAGTTAATAATTTACCTTTTTAATAATTCTTTGAGGAATAATTAAGTCCGTTGTGGAAATGATGAACCTGTAGGTGTTCCGCTGGGGAAATTACTATAAGGTGTTTTTAAAATATTCATTTTTAAAATCCTTCATTGTATTAGAATAAAAATTGTAGTTAAACTAATAATTTTAAATGTAATGATTGTAGTTTCACAATTTTGCTAAGCATGTACAATTTAGAAAATTTAAAAGCTTTACTAGGAGTATAAGGTAAACTGGAAACGAACGGAAAGGAGACTGTAAACGCGTGTTCGATTTCTACTCGAGGAAATTAAATATTTATTGTTTTAATTCCTTCACTCTGGTGTCAAAAGTCGTTAGAAATAGGTTGTTTTCTTAAAGCCAAATGTTACATCGGACTAATTGCTTAAAGTATAAACGTGTGCCAGCCATATAATTGGGATGTGATAATGAACCCATTATCACATCCCAATTATACCACAACGCTCTTATAACCTGAAAAATTGGAAAATTTCAGCTTTATATATAAAAATGGACTATAAAAATGATTCAGAGCTTGCATATTGAATGGAGCCCGAAGAGAACTATTTAGCTCTCAAATTAAATGCGAATCCAAGTTTGTGTAAAAAGCACTTAAATTCAAGGAGTTTTGATCGCGTTGATTCCAGAGAGAAAAATATATTTCCTCATTTACTTAATGAGCCCCGGATTTTAGAGGGACGGTTGTTTAGACCTCGTCTCTTTGTTTTCACGTCAAGTGTGACATTTTAAATATCAGCTTCACGCTGTATCCCGTACACAGCAGGGTAGGCAGAGGGGACCTAGTGTTAAGACACTCCGTTCTCCACTTTCTGCCGAATTCTGGAGGCATTTTTCTACTAGTAGATTCCGTATCCTTTATATTTGTTCGTCTTACAAACCTTTATATGGGATAGTTTTAGTAACTAAGTTTGAACGCACTTACTCGTTGGCATTTGTCTCTGGCGGGAGTCCAATAACTCTTGGGTTTTGTTACTTCTATTTATAAGTGCCCTAAAACAGAATTGGGTTCTTTGGTTGGATTTTATTTGACATTTCGAGTGTATTTTCTAATACGCTTAAGTAATTTGTTTAGTATATTTGGGGCTGTAATGAGCGTAAAATTTTTTATACTAATTGTATTCCTTTTACAGCAAGCTTACGTAGCTTTATACTTACGAGCCAGCACCTTAAATGACAATTTTTGTCGTAAGATTTTCAATTATGACTTTAAATTTTATGTAGAAAATTATAAAAAGTTCTACAGTTAACTCGAACAGAACTTAAATACTTTTAAAGTTTGTTACTTATGTTGTTTGTTATATGACAAACTTAATTTTAAATTAATAGGGCACAATACAGTAATGTCTTCGATTAACACAACCAATATAAAAAAAAACATAAACAATTCTAAACAAACCCTAGAAAACGAATCTATAAATAGAAATAACGAGAGACATACATTAATCTACAAATCCATTTTCCCAATAGAGTTGAGTGAAACAAATAGCTGTGGACAATTGGCTACAACAAATGTTTACCAGTTCCAGTATATAGAGAACTTCACGCGCAGGTTCCCCCCAATTCATTCTGCTTCGTTAATCAGAGGAAATAAACTGCCTCCTCTAGCCTCCCTTCTGGAGGATAACTGATAGAGTTCATTGGTTTTTTGTTACTTTGTCTTTTTTTGATCTGTTTGTCTGTCTATTTGTTTTTTTTTCCACACTGTATCCTTAGCATAACAGGCTAGGCTGAAGAAACCCAGGAAATCAATGTTAAGATATTCTGTTCCTATTAAGACACTTTCGTTTTTCACTATAATATATACGTATGAATTCGTATATATATTTTTTTTCTTTGGTTTGAAGGTGATCTTCACGCTTTTTCCCATGACGTGTAGTTCTAGAGAACCTCCTTAGACAATCCGCCTTTCGTTGTAATCGAGGCTTTCGAGTAGCTAAACTCAACTACCTACCTACCTACCTTGGCGACGAAATGAAAATAATTTATTTCCCAGAGTAGAATCGAACCCACATACCACAACCATCGAATACCAGCCAAAAAAATCTTCCACATTTACATATTTGTTTTTCCGGAGCATTACCATAAAAAAATATTTTAAATTGTAAATATTAAAAGTATTTTTATAAGTATGATCCTTCAATTTATGTTAGTATCTCTTTGAACATTACGCGTGTTTAATTTTGTGTGAACAGGTTACATACATTATTTCCACGGTATAAACGATAATTATAACAAAATATATAACATACACATGGCGCAGGGGCACAAGCTTGCGACTGTAAATACGACAGGTTGTAGGTTCGATGTCCAATCGAGGAAATTAAATATTAAATATTTTCATTTCTCCCCTCTGATAAAGGGGCATGGCGTTGAATTGTGCAATACGCAATACCAAAGTGGGGAATGGAGTGTCTTAACACTAGGTTCCCTCTGCCTGCTGTGTGCGGGATACAGCGTGAAGCTGAAGCTGAATAGTAATCGACTGGCAATATTTCATTAAAATTGAATCAAAAGCTAATTTCTCTTTAATAGTTTCCAATAAACGCGGGCGGCTTATTGTAAAAGATAAATTATAGCCTGTACTGTTTTGAGGGCGAGATCGTCTTAGTTTTGGGTTAAATTCAGCCTGTTATTTCTATTTTAGTGACAATAGTTAAATGAATTAAAAAAATTACGTTGCTGAAATTAATTAATTAAATTCTTATGGAACTCTTACGGCGAGGCCAGTGGCGCAGAATTTATCTATTCGTAGGTTCATTCTCAATCTCCCATATCCCATTTTTTTACCTCTTTAAGTCCAGTAGTTTGTCAGTCAGATAGAATAGCTTTATAAATATACTAGTGGACCCGAACGCGGCTACGCCCGCTTCAACTATACGAATATTTATTAAATATATTTATGAAATTATTTTCAGTTTTCAATAGAGAGATGCGTTAAGCAAGCTCATTTTGGGTGACGTTTTCTAACAACAAACTTTGCAAATCGTTGCTTAGCAACGACGGTTGTTATTAACATAGCGGAATAAATTGCATGTCAAATTAATAAGTATTTTAATATATTGGAATATATATCGAAAATATTACAAATATGAGAAAAAAAAGTATCTTATGTTCATCCCGAGACCCTCAAGTATCTCTATATGAGCATTTTATCACAATTAAATTAGCGGTTTGGCCCTGATTGCGCAAAAGACAGACAGACAGACAGAGTTACTTTCGAATTTATAATATAGATATGGATAACTTACAGCTATTTAAGAGAATATATAAAATTTAACGTTACGACCCAATACGGATCAGTGAACAACAAAGTATTTTTCTATATGAGCCTACAGACCAATGGAGCGTGTGCTATAATAATAATTGGATATCTTGCTTATATTCGGTATACATCTAAATATTATTATACTTGTATGCTTTAGGAAGAAATGAGTTGCCTTTATATCTTAGGTCGTTACATATTTTATATAAGATTTTTTATTTTTCTAAATAAAAAAATTGCGGCCAGCCATGGCGCAGGGGAACACGCGTGTCATTGCTAACGTGACAGGTTGTGGCTTCCATTCCCTCTCGAGGAAATTAAATATTAAATATTTTTATTGCTACTACTTTTGTCGAGTCAGTCAACACACAGTGCCTCCATAATTCGACGAAAAGTTAGGAGCGGAGTGTCTTAACACTAAGTTCCCTCTGCCTACCCCGACAAATGCCTACCTTATATCTTACACATATCTTAAACAACGGAAACATAGCAAAATGTACAATTCAATAACAGCCGATAGTTCACCGAGATGTTCTAAATTACCTTGATATATAGCGAAGACATATTTCAAACTCGAGCTTACTCGCACCCCGTATACTTTACGTCTTCATAAAAAGAAAATATGGCGAGATGTTTACTGCAAATAAACCTAGAACACAGCCAGTATTTTAATATTAGACAATTTTTTACTGTGCACTGAGGTAATTTGTTTTTTTTGGCTAAATTAAATGGTAAAAAGCAAATTTAATTTAGATAAAAGCTTCACGCTGTTTCCTGTGGACAGTACGATAGGAAGAGGGAACCTAGCAACCTAGTGTTAACATAGTGTGTCCGTTCCTGTTAAGACACTTCCGTTCTCCACTTTCTGCTGCATGATGTAGTTTTCGCTTAGATAAAGGTTTCCAATTTTATCTTGTAATAAATCTTTATCTAAAATATCGTAGTTACTTTTGTTTAGTTAGCTAAGAGTAAGCACTAAAGTGAATACTGGGCACTTCCGCCAATGTTACAAGCGAGTTACAAACAAGTCAACTGAAACAATGTTATTGTCAAACAAAGTTATTTGTTTTTATAAGACAAAACATTTTATTAAGAAATAACGATAATAAATAACAAACAAATATTTCTGGGTTTCATTTAAAAAAATAACATTAAAAGTTAATTTTATAACGACACTGTACGAGGAATGTGACCAGGAAAAATTTTGATTCACGAATTTAATTCCCGAAATTTAAATAGACTCGTATGTTCGTAATAAAATACATAATATGAAACCAGAAACACTATTTATTTAACCATTACCTTCATTCATTAAAATCAATTGCAATACCCATATTACAATCCTGCTAAGTAAATATAAAACAAAAACATATGCTATTTGCTAGAACAACGATTTTCCTATTTTATCGTACAATTTATTATTCTCTTTAATCATGGCTCTAAGAGACATTGTGGTGAGCTCGTTTGAAAAACAGGAACCTTAATAGAATACATCCACTCTCATCCAACGCCACGTTTCACCAAAGTTTGTTTAGTTTAGCGGACCGTATATCAGCGACGTCTAACTAAAGCCTTGAAAATGGCTCTGAATATGTTATGAAGCAAATATTAAACTGTTACAGAATTCGTTTGGACTTGCTAATATTTATGCTGATCACGTATTAAGTGTGTTTAATGGTATTTCTTGGTAAGGAAGAGGGAACATGGGAAATTAGTGTTGAGACACTCTGTTTAAGACACCACCGTTTCCCACTTTCTGCCGAATTAAGTAGTAATTATTTAAGCAATTAACAAAGAAAGATAACAATTAAAACTTTTATAAAATTACATACAAGCAAATAAACGATTATATTTTCATAAAAAAACATTCAAATATGAAGCTTATACAAAAATAACATTTTTCCAAGCGACCGGAAGTCTTCTCTTCTCTCGGTCGTTCCCGCCACCAGATCCTGACATCCCTATTTAGAATTTGGACAGCGGTTAATCTCTTAAACTACAACCCACTAACGAACTTTGCTCCAGCAAAAACTTTTTGTTTTTGCTGACTTTTATTATGATTTGTAGGGTATTTGTGTTATTTATGTTGTAAATGTTATAATTAGTTTGGATTTAGTGGTGTGAAAAACTCAGATTGTGTTCCAGTTCTTTTAATTTGATTTTGGCATACCATACTTTATTTCATATTGAAATATCCAAAAATTTGACGGCAATGGGTCGAGTTTTATCAGATTTTTACGATTAATTCTATACGACGCATTAATATTGGAGCTGGAAAATGTAAAGAAAGATGTATGGAGAACATACGAAGGAGATTGTGTAGTAAAAAATAAATGTTATACAATAAGAGAATGCATGTTAAAAACAGATCCAGAAAAAATATTAGCCCCCATTGTGTAAAAAATATTAACAACTGTTAACTTGACAAAATATAAAATATTTCATTTTCTGCCTCTGGTAACGAAGCCAAGCGCGGCGTTGAGTTCTGCCACTCAAGACGTAACACCTCAAGAGTTCCGATGAAAGTTCGCAACGGCATATTATATTTATTGTTACATTATTACTTATTTCAAGCAAAACGCATCGTTCACACAATGCCTCCATCCTCGTTTCCCCAATATGGAATGTCATGAAAATAGGAAAAGTAAACTAAAAACAAATTATATGTTTGTTATACAATTAATTTTAATGAAAGCAACTAAAAATATTGAAGTGACTAATGCCAGTCTCGAGCTAAATAAAATTAGCAATGGACTATGAAATAAACTGAATAGTTTTCTTTTTACAAGAGCAACAACTAAGAATTATTCAGCACGGTCTCCTCTAAGAGTTTTCTTTGTCGTCCAAATTACTGCCGCTACATAAACGTAGAACCACTCTCCGTTAAGTTCTTACACAATTATATCATTATGTTAATTAATTATGTTTGGTCCTATATATATAGAGATAGGTTGAATAGATTTAGATAGTTTCGAAAAAGAAAAAAACATTAGATAATCTTTTAATTTAATTTCTTTTCTTTTGTTCCACCCAGTACCCCGTAAATAGTGGGGTAATTAAATAGGACCTCGTATTATTCTCTGTTTCCCACTTTCTGTGGTGTGTGTGTAAATTTGTATTTTCATTTCTTCGCTCTGGTAACAAGGCAAAGCGCGGCGTTCAGTTCCGTCACTCAACGATCCAACGAATCCATAAATTGGCGGAAAATGGAGATCGGAGTGCCTAACACTAGGTTCCGTATGCCTACCCTGCCGTGCGTGAAATACAGCGTTAAGAAGACTAAGATAGCTTTTTTTAAAGTGATATTAAAATTGAATATGAATTTCAATAAAAAACAGGTTAATCGCGCGTTAATTTACTTTTTACCTATGAATAAACGAGGTTAAAATAATATTAACTGAAAATTGAATTATTAAATGAAGCTATGAAAATATCAAGAGATTACCATTAACCAATTAATATTAATTCGAAATGTAATTAATATGCTTATTCCAACTTAAACGTAGTTACGTCAAAACTATCAGATGAAAGGGTACTTTGAAAGCTAATTTAATATTATCAAATTCTAAATGATATTAATATTGGCAATTTATGAAATTGCTAGTTATTTATACCTTTTTTAACCGACTGTAAGAAAAGGAGGTTATCCATTAGACTGTATGTTCTATGTACGTTTGTTACCTCAGAACTGGGTGAACCGATTTTGATTATTTTTTTTAATTGAAAGCTAATGCTTCCTGTGTGGTCCCATTTTATTTTGGTCTATTTCTGACAATAAAATATAAAATATTTTATATTCTCGAATGGGAACTGAACCCACAATCCGTCGCGTTAATAGTTACATTTCTACGCCACGACTGGCCTCGAAAACTAATAAAGTATAAAATGTTATATAAAGCGAATGAATTCTCGATTTCTGATTGATGCTAAAGAAATAGTAGTAGCTACTAGAGAAACTAGTTAAACTAAGGAAACTAGAGTAAAAAAAATATTTCCTATGTGAAATTGTAAGCCGTCACATTTAATATAAGCAAGTAAGTTATTACAACGACAAAGGCATTTTATTTTGATATATTATATTGGGGCTTACACGAGAAATCCAATGAAATAGTTCTAAACGGTCGTTTTTCTAGTTTAACGTCACTACAGGGATTTTGATAGCATCTTAGGAACATTTTTGCGAGAAAGTTTTGCAATTTTTTCACTTTCTAGTTGGTTATTTCTTAAAAAAGCGTTAAGACTGAGATTTAAGGTATATTTTTATTTTTTAGCTTGATACTGTATCCCAAACATAGCAGAATAGGCAGAAGGAACCTGTGAACCTAGCGTAAGACACTCTGGCCCATTATTTAACACCTTATTTAATTAATTTAAGCATTTTGTACAGAAAGATATCTAAAATAGCAAAAAAAATATTTTTGGTAGATAAAACACGCGGCATTTGCTGTAAAGGCTTTTCTTCTTTAAATATATACAATCTTATTCTCATGAGAGGAACACCTCTCAAGTATTTTTCATTGTTACTCAGAATAATACATGACTGAAGTATTACAAAGAACCCCGTTACGTGACCTAAAGTGTCTATAATAAAAGCATCTTTACTAAAATTATTATTATTTTATATTCATACACGAAATATTTAGTTTTGATTGTAAACACAACGGTTGTAAATTCGATTCTTATTCGGGGTAATTAATTATTATCATTTGGTTAATACTGAGCCTATGAGAGGTTAGGTAAACGCAATATCACGAAAGTTCGGCAGAAAGTCTGAGACGGAGTGACTTATCACTAGATTCATTCTAACTACCAGCTTTAGACTAGCTTAGAATAAAAAAATCTACCTAGACAAATGTTTGGGCTAGCTTTTAAGAAAAAAAATACGAAATGGTAACGAATAAAGTTGTATTCATAATAATAATAATAAAAGAAACATTTTTATTTAAATAAAATTCATTCTTGTTTGTTAAAAAACCTTTTTGAAATTTGTATTTAAAGTTAGCCATTACTTAAAAATCCTTATTAAATCTCTGAGCTCACTCTATTTGGTAGAATTATAGGGCAACCTTTTTTAAAAATGTTTTATTGTACATTCTTCTACAACTTTAATTAAAATATTAAACAAAAAATCTAAATAAATCAGCTTTGTGCTGTATCTCACACACAGCAAGATAGGCAGAGGAAACCTAGTGTTAAGACATTCCATTCTCTATTTTCTGCCGAATTCTGGAGACCAGAGCGAAGAAATGGAAATATAAGTTTGAACCCCCAACTAGTCGTGTTTACAGTCATACACTTGTGCTTTTGTGCCACGACTGGCTTCAATATAAAAGTAAATATAAAAATATGCGGAATTAACGTCAATATTGAAGAGCTATTTCAACATCCATCCATCCATTTATGTTGATTGTTATAGTTATTGAGTCGGATAACGTAATGCATTTTTCATGTATTTTTTTGACGCAATCAGAAATACAAACACACATACACATACGCACATGCACTCACACATTTTCAAATACTGATAATTAAAAATTCATACATCATCATCATCATCTACCTGTCCTCGTCCATTCCGTCCACATATAGGCCTCTCCAATGGCACGCCACTGAGCTCGAAAATTCATACAATATTAACCAATTTTCAATTATTGTTATAGAATTTTCATACATAAATTAAACTTGAAAAAAACCATACCAACCAAATTTTTGTGGGTTATACGTAGGCTTTACCCTAAACGAGAACAAAACCTACAACGATCGTGTACAGTAAGAGCTGGTCACATATGTAGCAAGCTGTGCCACAATACCACTTGTAATGTAGGTAGACTAACTAATTTTGATTTAATAGCTGTAATAAAAGCTCTCGGGTACTAGAACTTTCATTAATCTTCAGTTGAGACAGAAGTTTGGTCATATTCAGTTATATAATTAAACTAGCGGTTTCCCCCAGCTTTGTATATGTGGGAATATGATTTTTTTATATAGATTTTTTTTTTATAGATAATTCTTTTTGTTAACAACATTTGATTGTTTTGGGTAAAACTATATTATTTCTATTCTTTTTTTTTGAAAAGGTTGTTTTTTTAACATATTTAAATAATTTTTATATATTTTTTTAACATATACAATTTTAGCATTTCTCAATAATAAGATACAGAAACTACGTTAAAAAATTGTATATATATAAAGCAAAAATTCTTCCCTTGGACTGATTGAATCAGATTTTCACGTAGAGCAAACGTCAAACAGAATTTCATGAAAATTCCAAATATTGCCACAGTGATATAACTCTTTTCTGTGCGGGAATTTTTATTTATTTTAAAAACTATGCCAGAGATAAAAGTAAAAAAAAAGAATTGGTATTTTTTAGTACATTTTGAAACATATGTTATTTCAATTTTGTATTGAGAGTAGAAACTAAATATAATATCTATGTTTAACTAGAGTGCAAAACAATGACTATTACGTCGGACCAATTTTCCAAGACTTGTAACTTCTGGATATCCAGCAACCCTCAGACTTCCCATCAGTTTTAGAGGATATTCTAGCATTTTGTAAAAACCAGGTTACAGAGTATATATAGTGGTTCACTGACCAGATTACGCAAAAGTAAGAAGCATAGAGAACCTAGCATCAAAACACGTCGTTCCCCATTTTCTGCCAAATTTATGGGGCATTGTATGGTGTGTGACAAAACTCAACGGCGCGTATTGCCTTCTTACCAAAGCGAGGAAAATGAAAATATTTATTAAGTAATTCTCCCTACTGAGAATCGAACCTACAGCCGCCGTGTTAACAGTCAGTAACTTAATATTCAATCTATATAATACTATAAAATATATGATTTCTTTACGAAATAACCAATTGAGATAATAATAATAATAAAAAAGCAAGTAACATTTCCGGGTCAGAGTGGTTCCGGAGTCGCGTCCGCTGGGACATCTGCATAGAGACTCTATTGAACGAAATGTACCCGTTTAATATGAAAAATAACTGACAATATTCTCTCCAGAGTTTAATATTTATAAGATGAGTAATGGATTCTTTCTTGTTTCATTTTATGATATTTTTTTTGTCATTTGTAACATTTTTTTCAGTTTCACGCTGTATCCCCTATATAGCAGGGTAAGCATAGGAGAGAGAGTGGGGAGATTCTACAATTAATACACTCCACTCTTCATTTTCCACAAAATTATACCAATATTCCTCGAATGGGAATCGAACCCACAACCAGTCGCGTTTACAGTCTGCTTGTGCCTCTCCGCCACGACTGGGTTCTTCAATATAAATTCATAATATTCTAATTAATTGTTTTCAGTAATAAAACTTTAAAAAATTATAATTTTATATAAACTTTGTTTTTGTACTTCATCTTTATTAATTTTTTACTGTCATTTGGAGTTGTTAAAAATTTGAAATTGAGAAAAGTTAACACTTTTAGTTTATGTTTAAAAACACGTTACTCTTAATTAAAGTTAACTTCAATCAATTTTGCGCTCTATCCAGCATACAGCAGGATATGCAGAGAGAACTTAGTGTTAAGACACTCTGTTCTCCACTTTCCGCCGAATTTTTCGAAGCATCCATGTCGAGCCTACCTATTCCTATAAATTTGTGTATTTTTAATAAAGATACTTTAGAAATACGAAAAAAAACGTTAAGTAAAAAAAAAGAACATGCACGAAGTTGAATAAAGGAAATTGATTTTATAATAACAAGAATAACAAAGTTTAAAAAAACCTCAGCAAAGTTGAAAAAACTGGAATCATATTATATTTAAATTCAAATTGAAAATTGTCTTTATTGAAAAAATATTGCAACCATCGAAAAGCCATAAAGGCTAACAGTGCTAAGAATTCTGTAAGAAGTATAATTCCTTTCTCTATAAAAAAATATTTTTTATATGCTAACAGAATCTTATTATTATGAAAATAATTTAGAAAAATAATTCATCCTTAGAAGCACTACAAATAAACTCATATTAGCATTAACGTATTAATATTGATATGCATTCTTTTCCGAAATCTAACCACGTTCACAAGAAAATCGTTAAAACTTTTTTCAGAAAGATTTTAATTGATCACTTGCAATTAATTCACAACGAAATTCGAAAGATTCTCAGAAAACTAGAACGAAATGAATCGCACTTTCCATAGAAATAAGCTTAAGGCTCAATTTGAGATCCAATTATGTGAACTAAATTGGCAGGAAAAGGACAATATTGATGAGAAATATTCTGCTATTTTTTTACTGACAATATTGTTGTCTTAGATAATGAGACTACTGACCCGAAGCTAATGGTTGTGAATTTCTTTGTCGCTTGTAATAAACAAATACAACATTATCTTTATATTTGGGCGAAAAGTGAAAAGCTGAGTGATATAACTCACCTTTTCTCACTGCAAATATGAAAAAGAGAGATAGAGAAATAGACTAACGCTATTCTTAATGTGGCAAGGTTTAAGTCAATGACTTTGTAATGTTGATTGCTAACCACAGTTCTCTAATGATACGGTGTAATATGTTAAGGGTGAGTCGTAAATAACGGAATAATAAACACTAAGAATTTCAGGCCATCACGAGCTTCTCGACCTGCAATTAACCGTACCCGGCGGTCAAGTTCTATGGTTTTACGCGTTACAGTTTATGGGAAGGGACTTCTTGGGACCAAAAAGCGCTGTATTTTGATTCAAATGTCTCTAATGTTGATTAAATTTGGAATCTTCATTGTTTTCATAATAATATATAGGTATATTACTTATATACTAGAAGAATAAGTGTGACTGTTAACGCAACAAGTTGTGGGTTCGATTTCCAATCCAGAAAATGAAATATTTAATGTTTTCATTTTTTTATCTCTGGCGTCGAGGCCTCCAAAATTCAGTGGTAAATGAGTAACGGATTGACTTAACACTGGGTTTCCTCTGTCTACCCTTGTGTATGCAGGTTAAACTGTGAAGCAATATAATGTGATAGAAGAAAAACTAAACATAAAAAATTACACCACATATAAATGAAAAAGACGTAAAAAGGAAAATAAAAATTAATATTATATAAAATTCTCTATCGTGCTCCGAATAACAAGCAGTCAGAGCGATTTTATGTGAAAGTGTATGAAATAACTCTCACGTCGCTCGTTCGGTCGGCAACTTTAAATACTTGCGGGTATCGAGATTTTTGTACAGGCAGATACAAAATGAGATATTTTAAAATAAAATTTATTAAAAACTTATGCCTTTTTTAAATTTTATCTATACATATAATAAAATTAGGACTGATCGCCATCTGTACATGAAAGAGATTGACATAATTATAATATTTTTTCTTTTTTTGCCTTGCTATTTCAGAAAAAAGATGAAGCTGGATGACAAAATAAGTTATACAATTTTATTCTAACAAACATATTTAGTACTCCAGAGTTCAGCGGAAAGTGGAGATCGGAAGTATCTCAATGGGAACGGAGAGTTTTAACACTAGGTTCCCAAGTTCCCTCTGCCTACCCTCCCTACTATGTGCGGAATATAGCGTGAAGCCAAAAAATAGGTAGTATTTTAAAAAAAACAAGTTTCTTAACTAAATACCAGTCTTGTTTACCTTAGGTTCATTCGACGCCTGCGTTAGTTCAGCGTCACCAAGTCTGAGTATTTTCGCGGCGTTAAAATTTTACGATATTTGTCAAACGCTATTTTATTTGCCTTAGATGCTGTTTCTTATTCCGTTTCATAGAGAAAGTTAAATTATGTTTTTTATGGTGAATATCTAAAATGTTTTAGTAATGTTATTATTTTCAGCTTCACGCTGAATCCCGCACATAGCAAAATAGGCAGGCAGGCAGAGGGAACCTAATGTTAAGACACTCAGTTCCCCACTTTCTGCCGAATTCTGGAAGCATTGCGTGTTCCCTCTGCCTGGTGCTATTTTTGATGTGACCAAAATATACCTATTTATCATCAAAGTATAAATAGTGTATATTAATTACAAATTTATTTAACCAATAAAATGTGGTGGCAATTTTCGGACGAACTCGATACTGATCTCATTAACGCCTGACAATATACAATACGGTGTACAATGTAAAATATGAAAGTTAATCAACACCCCTTTGAGACTGACGCTTATTATATTGCTAATAAATATCCATTATTATAAAGAAATGATAACAAATACCGTCGAAATATAGGCCGTCGAGGCGCAGCGGCACAAGGGTGTGACTGTAACGCGACGGTTGTGGGTTCGATTCCCACTCGAGGAAGTGAAATATTTATTTACGTTTGTATTTTCATAATGCGCGTTTAGTGGTGGAATTCAAAGTTAGCTTTAACTTAACTTTGAATTCCACATATAGAACATGGGGAAAGTAGTAATCTTGACACTAGGTGTCATCTACCTTTCCTGTTGTGAGGGATAAAGCGTGAAACTGCATTTTTTATAACTAAATAAAGCCTGGATTGCTTATATTAACATTATATAGTAACCTTTGCTCCCGACGACGGCGACAGTTCTACAGTAAACGGAAGCATTTGTAATTTTTATTGGGTCGTTTATATTCTTTTATGGCGTCTCATAGAATAATCACAGTAGAGCATATTTTATATTTAGAGTTTAGTATATATTTTACTATTTTAAAAGATGACTTACTTTAGTGTTTTTTTATAGGTTCACGCTATACCCTGTGGTAGAGAATGTAGTGATAAGACACTCCGTTTCCCGTTAGGACACTTTCGTTCCCCACTTTCCGGACCACCGGATTTTTGGACTGATTTGAGGCAGATAGAGTAAATATATGATGCAAGTTCTTTAATAATAAAAAGAGAGTGGAGAGCTAAGCCACTAAGCTTACAGAATATCGTTTATAGGATATCATCAAACTATAACATCAAGTTAAAATTTCCTTTAACACTTAAAAAGATTGTATCACCAAATTGTCGTCGATAATAATAAAACCTTGGACTATGTCGTTTTACTGCTTTTATACGTCTTTATATGTTTCCAATAACGCCGTGGCGTCAATTCCGTAGTAATCCGTTCCGTTTATCGGCTTTAGCTGACTCTTGAATGATCTTCCGTGGGATTTTATTGTTTTGTTGTGGTATTGAAGTGTTAGTTGCTAAGACCAATGGGGTTTAAGTTTTAGACTAATTTTTACCTGTAATTTATCCCATGACAGCGGAATGGGAACTTATCAATAGCGTGGCTTCAGAGAATTCGTAGAAAACATTGTGGCGCTGTAGGACAGCCTCTGACAACAATCGCGTCGATTGTGGGTTCATTCCCTAATTGAGGAATTAATACAATTACTATGACGATTATAAACGATCTAGTAGGCAAAACGCGGCGTTGAATTCCGCCAGTCACATTGAGACACGAAAATTCGGCGGATCATCTTAGCACTAGCTACGAGTAGAAATTAAAATATTTCTCTGCTTTAGTGAAATGAATTACACCGTTGATTCTATACGAGTAGAAAAAATCTATAATACCGATGGGTATTTAATTTCCTGTGAGGTAAGCTTCCCATAAAAGTATACTGATATTATAAGCAGATTTTTTTTTGTTTATTTATTTGGAAGATTGTTTCTTGCATTGCTACTCGCACTTTAACTGTTTTCTTTTGCTTTTTTTAAATATTTATCGTGTAATTTATATGTATTTTTTCATATGTACTTAATTAACCTGTTTTAATTAGTGAAAATGACACTTGTCCTGCTGCTTCTTCTTTTACTGTTCCCAAATATCGCGCTATATGTCTTAAAAAGTAAAACTAAAACCGGAAGTCATTGAAATAAAAGCTCAAAAGCTCACTTTGGCGTCATAAAAATCATATAATAAATTATACTATAAATGCAGAATTATCTTGTAGTTTAAAGATAAGCAAGAAATAAAATCTTAATCTAAATATGAGTGGCACGTCCCATAAAATTGTTGAGGGGATCAACTCGGGCTCTGAACATCCATTTGCATATTATTGCATTCCACTGAATAATGAAGTGTCAACGTAGATTCCATAATTCAGGGGAAGGTTGATTGGAGATGTTCTTTTGTAATCCAAAAGGACCAATTTAGCATTTTTTCCAAGTGTTTTTTTGTCAATTGGAACATAATTGTCACAGTTTGATAATATTATTGTTTTCAGCTTCACGCTGTATCCCGCATGTCAGCAGGGTAGGCAAAGGGAACCTGGATACCTAGTGTTACGACACTCTGTTCCCCATTAAGACAAAAAAGATTATTTTATGGATTAAAAATAAATAGAATATTAATATAATATGCTATCCAAATATGATAGTGACTGCACTCTGCAACCGTAGCGCACCTCGCCTCAAATCTAATTCCTTAGTTGCACGTAGAGGATTCTTACGTAACTATACAAGCTATACAGTTGGTAACTAACTCTAAATACTTAGTAAACACTAAGGTAAATAGTCGTATATGAAGATACTACGGTTTGAGCTTTAAGCTTCAGCTTAATTAAAATATTTTTAATTTGTATCACATTTTTAATATGACATGGTTCCGTACCCAAAGGATAAGACGGGTTCTTTTGTTAAGACAGCTGTCCGTCCCTTCGTTTGTCTGTCTGTTCATCTGTCACCAAGCTGTATCTCATGAATCGTGATAGTATGATTCGGTAAAAGAAATATATATAATTTTGTATTATACACACGTACACTACATTTTATAAGTAAATATATAAAAGAAGAAAGAGAAAGTAATTATTCTAACCATCTTTAAATTTAATTAATAATATGGCAACACTAAAAAGTATGGAAACGGCAATCAATTAATATAACAACACCAACGAACCATTTTACGTTCACTAGTAGTATATACGATAAAATCCTTAAACTATGAAATACTTAGCCCATCTTTCCTACTTACATAACATTGCAGTTGGTTGAAGCTTCTCTAGATCTAAAATCTTTCAGATATCTAAGAAACCTTAAAACTTTGAATGAATACAGAATGTGCTAATAGAATTTTATCAAAGAAAATCCTTCGAGTAAAGCTCTGGACTTGAAATTCTCTATTTAAGTTTACTGTTTTGTAATACAAAATGTATGTTACGTTCGGAACTTTTTTAATTGAAACAGCTTTTGATCGATGTTTTAATTAGGCGTTAGTGCTTTTAATTCTTTTAAAATTGAATTTTCAGTACATTTTTCATGTATATATATATAATTGTTAGATACTAATTTATGAAGAAGTAGTATTTAGAAGTATATGGTGGGGTAGGCAGAGGGAACCTTGTAATGTCTTACACTCCACAGCCTACGCACCGCCTAATTATCGAGACATTGTGTTAAGTGGTGGAATTCTTTATATTAAAACTTTCTGTCAATTCCTTAGAACGAGAATCAACCCTCAACGTTTTCGTTCATAATTATTCTCGCAATCCCATTTGAATCCCACCGTTTACGACTCACAACTTCAGGACGATTAAGCTTGGTTCAAATTTAACATAGAGTGACCATGCGTAGAATTTGTAGAGGGCTTTTAATGAATACATTACCCATTAAGGCTTAATGTAAAATACTTTTAGGTTTTTTTTTTTATTTTATTCCATTAATAAATTCATTTTTTTCTCACATGTAGTATAGAAAGAGAGTGGCGGAGGAATAATGGGCTGCGAAACTCAACACCGCATTTTATCTTGTTGCAAGAGAGAGGAAATGTAAAAAATCGTTCCCCTAAGTGGAAATCGAATCCACAGTCCTGTTATAATGTACAAGTAATATTAAGATTTCTCATATAATTATTTTGATAATTTACTAGAACCTATATCTATCTACATTTTTATATAATTAAAATTGAAAATGAATTTCGTGAATATTTATCGAGTAGGTATCTAAGTTATACGCTCGAGAGATTCATTCGTTAGTTACTATAAAATTTTCTCTAAATAATTGATATTTACAGTTCATTTTTAATATTAATATTTAACCAAAATGCTTGCCGATATGAAACCACTAATGATGTTGGATGCATTATGCGGTAATTGGAATGGAAAAAAGCTTTACTTTTGCACGACTGCTTCATATACTATATACTAGTTTTCTTCGTCGACTTTCATATTCCACTGTCTATATTGACTGTTTCACATCACCAGCATCATAAACGTCCTCATCCTCATTCTCAACATCTTCGAGGTCTCCGCATCATCAGCTTACTTAATGTTGCCAAATTATTATAATAGCTAAATAAAGATCTAAGCGCATAGAAATACCTAAGTATTCGAATATTCATTCCAAAGAAGAAAAATATTTTAATAGATTAAATCTTTTTTATCAATATAAGTATGAACTTTTACTAAGACCAAATAAAAAATACTTACCTCTACGCTGTACTCTATAAATAGCAGGGTCCAGCGTAGAGGTAAGCAGAGGGTACTTCATTCTCTTCTAAATTTAGTATTAAAAATACAAAAAAAACCGTTTCCCACTTTCCGCCGAATTCTGGAGGCTTTGCGTGTTGATTGGCAGAACAACACCGTTCTTTGCCTCAAAATAATATTAATATTAAAATTAGTTCATTCAAAAAGGTTACTTAGTGATATTTATCCACATCCTATGTCAATGTGGGCCGCCCCGAATGCTCTCCTATTAGAAATTATTTAAATTGTCCCTCAGCCCGTGTGCCCTCTTTGTTCAAATATGGGCGAATTGCTGGCGGTAGTCCTGTTTACGAGATGTACGTTTTCCATATATTATTTACTAATTTTATTAACTCAGGGTGTCAGTTTTGGTTATGGGTATGTTATGATGTTCACATTTGCAATAAAACCTGAAAAACTGTATTGGATCAGCTTGGGAACTGCCTTTGAACAGTGAGAACGGAGTGTCATAACACGAGGTTTCCCCAGTTTGCCGTATGGGATTGAGCAATTAATAATAAATGGAAACAAAAAAAATTAAATATGCTTACTGATTTCGCTTTTAATACTAGTTATTACTTACAATACAATCTATAAAGGCAAGGCATGTATAATTTAAAAAAAGATTTATTCCTAATACATTTTATATAAGGTCTATAGAACTTCTTTACACGAAAAGAAGGTTCAAAAGGAAAGGCAGCGGTGCGTAGCGAAGCATTCATAAACAAACAAAAAGGTAACACTTTATTCGGACGAGACGAGATTTGGCCTAGACCTTTTAAGATATTTCACTATAACGAACCTACTTTTGTAGAACGAATCTCATTTATTATGAATGTTCCTTTCGAAAGTTTCACAATTACTAATGAAGTTAGTAAAAGTTAAACGTAAAGGTACAGCTAATTTTGAATATTTGATTTTCACGATCAGGCTAGGCAAAGAAAACCTAGTGTTAAGACACTCCATTCTCTGCAATCCGAAACTTTCCGTCAGTGGTGGCTCTCAATGCCGCGTTTTATCCTTATAATAGCTAGGAGATAAGTTAAGCGATTGAGAATAGAATCTACAACTATAATTTTTTTATGCAAACACCGCACTGGCAACCACCAAACAACTAATTTAAGAACAGTGCCTTAGTCAACCATCTGTAATATTTATTGATAGTTCTATTCGGTGGATATCGACACAAAGTAAAGACCTCACGCCCTACATTTGTTACTGTCACCGTACAAAAGAAAATGTTATTGATCGTTTGTATCGAGAGATGATTATTTTGCGAGACGTTTAGCTTAGTTAGCTACAGACAATGTTGACACTGAATTGCAGTTTTTTATGAGCTTCACGCTATATCCCGCACATAGGAGGGTAGGCAGCGGGAACATAGTATTAAGACACTCTGTTCCCCACTTTCTGCCGAATTCTGGAGGCATTGCGTTTTGAGTGGCAGAATTGCAGTTTCTTTTTTCTATTTCGTATAATAAAAAATGAACAGTTTCTCTATTTATTATCAAGAACATTATTTTAGGCTAATATTTATCTATTAATTTAAGATTACATTTTCCTGATTTATTCTTTGTAAACTAATTAAGACTACTAGACGAAGACTAAATAAATTAAAAATTTAAATTAAATAAATAAAAAATAAGCCAATTAGCTTCCCCGTGTATCCAGTATACAGCAGGACAGGTAAAGGAAACCTAGTGGTAAGTGGGGAACGGAGTGTCTGTTCCCCATTTTCTGCTGAATTTTCCGAGGTATTGCGAATTGCGTATAATTTTCTCTGTCAACACAAGCTATTGTAATTTATTTAAACAAAGTTATTTCTTCTTTAAATATATTACTAAGTTACTTTTATTTTGTTTCAGGTAAGTTCATTAAGCAATATTAGCGGAGCTGACAATTGGCCTACAAATAGGTGAGTGACATGTATGAAGAAGAGGTATTCCTCGGGTATGAATGTATATATTAAAAGTCGTAGAGAATATATTAAAAAAGTATAGCTAATGGTAGTTAAATATATAAAATTGATACTTATGTCGTACATACAAAATATTCTATGACCGTACGACCTATTCGATATTAGGGTCGTTTAAGTATTTTTTTCTAAAAAAACCATACAGGGCTGCGTACTTGAAAATATATAAGCCGAACCCTTATAAAATCACTTTCTTGTCTGTCTGAAATAAAATATTTATATATGAAATATTTATATTAAACCTATAATAATATGTATATTCGTACTAAATTATTGTTTTTAGGCTTATTATCGTTTAGTAAAATATATTTTCTGTTCACAAAGTAATATCACATCTACGTTTACAATTAAAAGGCTAACAATCGGCTACAATAAAAATACCCCAACACTACAAGTGTTAAAGACAAAGTGAATAGTTTCGTCAAAAACTAGTGACGTCACCGTTTGAGACGAGCTTGAGCGACGCCATTCAGTGATTACGCTCAAAGCGTCCGTCGAGGGTTGTAATTTTATTTACGGTAATGGAATTTATAGTAGGTGTTATTTTTATTTTCATTGTTTTATAGTACGAATTTTTATATATAAATAATAAAATATATTATATCAAAGTTAAAAATTTTAAAAATCAAAATTAAATCAGCTTCACGCTGTATCACGCACACAGCAGGGTAGACAGAGGGAACCTAGTGTTAAGACAATCCGTTCCCCACTTTCTGCCGAATTCTGAAGGCATTGCGTGTTGAGTGGCAGAACTCAACGCCGCGCTTTACCTCGCGCTTTATATCACAGTTACAGATTATATTCAAGGTTGTATTAATACAAAAACGCTTCGCCCACAACTCGCTTCGCTTCACACCTCCTTACGTTCCACTCGCTGTATTAATAAAATAAAACCTATTGATATTGTTATTTTGCTACCTTAATATACTAAAAGAGTCGTTTTATATAAAGCTATTTAATATTATAGAAAAATTGATATTGTTATAATAGCAATATATCTACATACCTTACAGCTTTATTCAAATGTTTTAAAGTCGTATTCTTATGAAGAATTTTGAATTCGGTAAGTCACTATGGCTTGAGACGGTGGAGAAATAAGAGCAATAAAGATTAAATTTCAACGACAAACTTTTATTCTGAGCTCCTTTCAAATGTATGATGATTTTTTGTAGTTTCCCGCAGCTTCCGCATATAGCAAGGAGTTTGAGTGACTCCTTTATTCAATTTCGCAATTATCTAAATAAATAAAGACGTTCGACGGAAGACGGAATCTAACGCCGAAAATCGAGACATTTATAATTAATATTTTATAGATTAAGGACAGAAAGAAGTGATTCTCCACTGAGTTCCTTTTGAGTATACTTAAAATATATTATAGTCTAAAAGACCGAATGTATCTTATTTTATAATTTACTATATTGCTATAAATTATTTTCTAAAAACAGTAATCCCTACGTGAGCAGCTACACAGCTTATTTAAATGCAAATAACTTATATACATATTAAAATTATTAAAAAAATATCTATCGGCAAGAACATAGATTTCTAGGGACTTAACGCTCATTTGAAACACCTGAAGCGTGAAACGTTCAGAAGTAAAAATTGAACAGACGTGATCGAAAGCTTCGATTTGATATTATACAAGCATATATTACGAATATTTTTATTTAATTAAAATAAAAAAAGAGTTTTCTAATTACCTATGCTACAGTATGTATACCTATAGAATATTTAATTACAGAAATAAAAAGAAAGAAAGTTGGGAGCGGAAGTGTCTTATCTTAACGTTCCCCAGTTCTCTCTGCGTACCGTACCGTCTACGGGAAGCATCCTATAGGTTTTTTATTATGCAGCGAATTTCGTATGAAAGAGTTTGTTTAAGCATGAAATTAGAATTTACTTTTATGCAGTTTCAGTTCTAAGGACAATTTTTTTTACTGTGATTGTTATTAGGTAATCTTTTTCTCACACATAAATATTTGCGTGTGGAGTTTATCGTAACAAACATATGTATAGTTCTTATTTTTATTTTTTTAAGTATATATATACCAATTTTACAAAGCTGTACTGTACCTATGTGATAAACCAAATAAATAAATCAAATAAATAATCTTTTAATTACGTTGATTTTGTAGCTTAATTTTCACGCACTATAAAGGATCGTAGATAAACAATTGATATTAATTTCAGCTGGCGATCTCAAGATAATTGGTTTTGACAGACAGACAACAAAGTTAACCTATAACAGTACCGTTTTTACCTTTTAAAGTACGAAACCCTAAAAATATTAAAATACAATATATATAATTATGACTTCATGAAAGAAATATAATATACATACGGTAAGATTTTCCGCAATGAACGCAAGCTTTTCCACTTTAAACAAATATAAGTGGAGAGCAGTTATGATTAAAATGTACGGTTTATTGAAAATACCGGAAACGCCAGACGTTGGGTGTTCTATGCAAATGGATTTCCATTTGCAACATTGTATTAAATTTTGTATGAGTGCAGAAGTGAATTCTGTGGAATGGTTTATCTACTACTAAATATATATAGAAGTATGTGTGTTTTGATATTTTATATGTATTTCAATATAAGTGGCGAATATGACGCCAGTCCTGGTCATCATGATATCCTTCGCTCTGGTGTCGAGGCAAAGCGCATTGACTTCCACCACTCAACACATAAGGCCTTCAGAATTCAGTGGAAAGTGGGGAACGGAGCGTTTTAACACTAGGTTCCCTCTGTCTATCCAGCTGTGTGCGGGATGCAAGGAGAAGCGGATTTATTTTATTTACAATCGGTTAGGATATGAGTCTAATTTTTTTATGAAATGGAAGTTTATTTTTCTTATAAAATATCTTTAGTTTTATATAACAAAATTTTAAAGTTAAACATTTTCTTAATAAACTTAATAAGTACTTGGAAAATGCCTAAAGGTTAAAAGTTACTTAAGTTAGTTAAAACACTAATTTTATTTATATACGCCTCTGTTACTTGGAAATACAGACTTGAAATTCTATAATGGTAGACTTTATTTAACTTTTTATTAATCTAATATCCGACCGGGGTTGTTAGCTCTATGGAAAGTAAATTCGAAAATTTCTTATAGAATCTGAATAAGCTAACTTTGAAAACTACAGGTTTAATAAGGCATATTTACTTAAGAATTTATTAAAATAATTATTTATTTCTTAACATATTATGGTGTAAGATCATATAAGCATTCGTTACATATAAAGAACGATATCAACAAAATAATTTAATTTGTATGTAGACCATCGAGTGTGTACACTCTATTCTTTCCGCCTGAATTCGAGATATTGCATGTTGGGTGAAGAAACTCAATATTCGCTATCTATTATCGAGTAGGAAAATATTTTTTTTACTTATTTACCTTTCTTTTTCCTTTGTTTCCTTCACTCACTTTCAATTTCACATTTCCTTCACTGAATCCAGTTTTCATTCATCGATTATTAAAATGACATCTCAAGACCGCTCTCAAGATCGACCTCAGAGATGAGTTTATAAATTCAGGTCTAGGATCCCGCTGCCTACCCTGTTATACCCAGGATATACCGTGAAACTAAAAAGACGAACATTTAAGACTAAAAGTCAACATAGCCAGAGAGACTGTCAAGTCCCGTCGGTCCATAAATAACTGGTCTGCTCTAAGCATTGGCCTTATATATAATACAATATAAGCCACATGCATTTTGCACATACTACTCTTGTTTTTATTGTTTATTCTCATATGATTTACTGGTACGCGGTTTGTGATGGTTATTTATGTATTTTACATTTTATAATATTTATATATATTTCTAAAATAATATTCTAAATTATCTAGTTAATCTAGGGACCAGTGACCAGTTTGGCCTTTTATTAAGTCTAACATAAGGTTAATAATAAACAAAATATTGTGCGGAGGTTCCTCTCTCTGGAGCCCTAGCCACCGATGGCTTGGACCCTTGTCCCGCCCTCGGAAGAGTGGTTTTTTATATTTTTAAATGTATTTTTTTAGAATAATTTATATTTAAAAATGTAAACTTTATTCACTAATTTAATTAAAGTATATTCAGGAAAACAAAATATACAAGAAACAAAAAATCCAACTGCATACACATTAAAAAACCCCAACAGTTTCTCAGAACAGCTAGGACCTATTAAGAACTAAGCGCATATTATTTTTTTATACGTTTTTTTAAGTATTAATTAAAACTTTCAAATTTTAACCAAATTAAACGATAAAAAATAGATTACAGGATTCACGTTAGGCGAATTCGCAAATGCTATGATAAACGAGCGGCAAACTTACCTCCAGAATGGTCTAATTTTCGTCGACACCATAATTCTTCATTTAATACGTGCACGCGTGATTTATGCTCGCCTAGTAAGTGATAAAACCTGGAGCTGAACCATTCTCATGGTATTTTAATATTCACAAAGAATGCTAATATTGCAATTTCTATTTTATGTAGGTAGATAGATGTGTACCAGAATATCCTCTATATTTACTTTTGTTTTTTATGTTTGGAGGAAGTATTTAATATTTTCATTTCGCTCTGGCAATGAGGTAAAATGCATTGAGTTCCACTACTCAACACAATGCCTCGAAAAATTCGGCGGAAAGTGGCTTAACACTAGGCTCTCTCTGCCTACTCTGCTCTATGCGGGTATTTCTTTATATTTACATCTCAGAAAACATAAAGTAGAACTATGGGTTTTTATTGGTTTCATAACAGTTAAGTGTTAAAATTAAGAAAATAAAATAATATTTATGTTTGTTTGAAATTTAATCTCGAAAAGAAAATGTAAACTGTAATTATTTTATAAGTGAAAATGCGAGCAACTTTTGAATAGTTCGACTATTAATTATACGAGTGCGGAACAGAAACTCAAATATAAAGTCAATTTGGTCCACGGAGACAGTGACGACAAGTTTCTGTGTTGAGTAAGGATTTTGGAGATAGATCTATTTGTAATTAATTAATGAAAATTTGTATTTATGAGATTAATAATAGTAATTGTTTTATAATTCTTTATATTTGTTATATATACACAGTGTAGATATCCTGCGTTAAGTTACGCCACGCAATGTCTCAGATAAAGGCGAAGGGAGAACGGGGATTCCTGGATAAAATTGAAATAAAGCTACTCTATTTATTTATTTTTTCTTAGAGAATTTAGTATTAGGACAATCCATGTCATACTTTTCGTCCAATTTTCGGGTTATAAACTATAACAAGAACAGAGAAATAAAAGTAATTTAATTATAATCTTACCCCCGAGTGGCGATCAAAGTTCGAACCCACTACCATGGTATTTATTGTCAGTTCTACTTACATTACACCACAACGACGACGGCTTCATTTATTCATTTTATAGAGATTTCAATTCAATTTCCAAAAAAAAAAACACATACGTGTGTAAATTCAATACAAACTAGCCAAATCCCAATGACCCTAGTTAGTAATAGTTTAAAAACTAAATTTTATTTCACCATTTGCTTTTACAATTTAGCAAAAAAAAAATATATACGAATATATAAAAGGATTAATGAGTACTGGCGCGTGCACTCTTTTATTGAATACGCAACGTTTCTGTTTCCGTCGTTTTCCATTAAACGTGAATTTGACGCTTTTAAATGTTTTGTGAGAGGCTGGTGTGAATTACGGCCTCGAAACCGCTTTATCACCTCTTTATTTCATACTGAACAGGTCGTACCTCGTGAGTGCGTTGGCGTGTACTATAAACTATAAGGGGGACTCATATTACACAATTGGTAATGGTTCGGTTCTCGGTCCGATCTCATGGACCTTTTTTTCAGCTTCACGCTGTAGTACGGTTGGTAAAGGAACCCCAATTTCCGTCGAATTTTAGAAGCATTGCGTGTTGGGTGGCAGACCTCAACGCCGAGCTTTGCCTCTACACCAGAGCGAAGAAATGAAAGTATATATATTTTTATTTTGTCAAGTGGGAATCAAACCCCATATCAGTCGCGTTTACGTCAGTCACGTGTTTGTACCCTGCCGGGACTGGTCTCATATTCTTGTTTGAGTTCATTCATTATTTTTATGTGACCTTTCTCCATTATCTTCGTTTTTGCGTTCTCAAAGGTGCTTGGTGATACTCTCATGCTCCATAAAAGTATTTTTTGTATGTACAAATTATATTCTCATTTTTTGTAAATCGAGGCAGATTTCAAAAGCCGAGCTCGCGGTTTCCATTTGAATGAATTAAACTGTTCTGTAAAAATTTAAAGCTTCAGTTAATGTAAATAAACGTTGAAATCTGTTCAGGGACACCCGTTATTAATGTCTCGTTTGAAAGAGAACATTCCTTACCAAATTTTAAGTTTTCAAAATAAATTGATTACTTATCATATTAATTAAATATTTTTTCCGTAGTATGATGCCGTTTCTCGTAGAGGTTAAAATTACATTTAAGTTACGGTTTAATTATTAAAAAACTTATAATAATATAATTTTTTTAGTCATATATTTTAAAAAAATCGCGTTGACTGTCATTTCCCAAAGTCGGAATCGGTGGAATTCTGGAGTATGGCAATGGTACTTTTTATTTAGGCTTCTCAGTAAAAAATACATTTCTTTAGTTTCAAATAAAAAAGTGGGCATAAGAAACAACTTAAAATTCGTCATTTTCATTGTCTTATTACCAGAGCTAGATCCTATAATCCAACGAATGGAAACCATCACCACTAAGCTTACAGTCATATATATTATCTGAATTGAAAAATTGTATTTTTTTTTTCATTAGAAAAACAAAAAGATAAATTTTCCTTTTTTATTCTACTATAAAATGTCTAAAGCGGCCTATCATAAACAAAACTAAAACTGCAAAGTAGAAGCGACGTTGGACTTCGTAGCATCCGTTTACTTGAGAGTCGTTTGTATTCGGCAATTCTTATGCAAATTTTAGAGTGCAGTGATTTTTATTATAAAATTTCATATTCTAATTTTACTTTGTCCCACCGATGTTATATGCAGCTGGTGTGTTCCTTTTATATTATTTATTTTAATTTTTCATTTTGAAGTGGATTTATTTTTTATTTTAATAAATAATAGAAAAAAAGTAGCTGGTTGTGGGTTTTATGCCCATTCGAGGATTTCAAATAATTAATATTTTCGCTTTTTCGGTCTGGTTTGAGGCAAAAGTGCGGCGTTAATCCTCGCTACTATTAGATTTTACTTATATAATTTAAAACTAAAAAATGTAGACAAAAATGTGAAATGTAAGTAACTCATTTGTGTAAATTGAATGACAGTTGCATACAAAAAGCAAGAGGCTATGCCTTATCATCGTAAACCATATGTGAACATTAAATATGTATAAAATGTATGTTGTTTTATTTTATTTGTTTTACATAAAATAACAAAAAAAACAGCTCTCACGCTTAATCGCGAATATAGCACGGTAGGCATAGGAAACTTAGTGTTAAAACACTGTTCCTCATCTTCCGTCAAATTTTCGAGGCATAACGAAATAAATGGAGAAATTAATATAATAAAAAAACTGTTAGTGACACTTTAATTTTTTTCACTCTATCTTAAATATTTTTAATATTACATATTGCAATAAAAAATGGGACTAATCTAAAAATATTTTTAACATCTACACGTGTGTGGTACCTCATTAGCGAGAGTAAACGTGAGTATATATTTATTTGATAGAAAAATATTTCCAGTGGAATTTCCATATACCTACGTATATTTTAATAAGTTTCTTGGTATATAATTGAAATAAAATTGGACTAAATTGTAATAAAAAAAATATATAATATTTGTAATAGTACCTTAATTATGTTGGTTTTTTATTAAACCTACCCGAAAACACTGAAGAAATGAAAATATGAAATATTTAATTTTGTCGAGTGGTAATCGAACCCACAACCTGTCACGTTTACACTCACACGCTTGTGCCCCTACGCTACGATTGGCCTCTACAAACCTTTATTTATTTTCCTTCTATAAACAGCTTATACGAATAAACAAAAGACCTAGTGTATTTGAGTCGAGACCAGTCGCTTGGCTCAAAAGTGCCATTTACAAGGCAAAGCGCAGAGTTGAGTTTCGACACCTAAAACCTCCAGAATTCAGCGGAAAGTGGACAACTAGGTTCCCAAGTTCCGTCAGCCTACCCTGCTATGTGCGGGATACAGCTTGTACAGCATATGACGTTAAAAATATAGGTAACTCAGTATAAGTGTTATCATATCAGCAACAATACTCATGAATACCATCGCTGGTTTTCAAAGTATTGTCTTATTTACTAAAAAAAACATTTTTTTTTCTATAAACACCTAAACGAATAAATAAAAATCAAACACGCATAATTTCGCATTTCCCATAATCTAATAGAATATTATTATATCCCATTCCATTCCATTCCATTCCATTCGTCTCTAACATTATTCCTTACTTACCATTGTCACACAGGTAAGCCCTACGTAACAAATGAGAAGCAATGTGCAATACGAGAACGTCTCCAAGCTACAGTAATAAGTTTTATAAATTTAAATTTGCAGGGAACCTTCGCTTAAGAGACGGATGTTTCATTTTATTTCACCTTATATTGCGAATATAATGAAATATTCCTTCCGTTGTGGCCTTTTATTATGAAATGTGACAGCAAATTGGGTTTTTCTACGGTGGTGGTGGATGGTTTTTGTAAATATGATTAGCTTTTACTCGCGTGTAGTTGTGTAGGTAGAGGGAACCTGGGAACCTAGTGTTAAGACACTCCGCTAAAAGAGAAAAATCTAAAACTTTCAAATTTATAATATTAGTAGAATGTTTCAAAGGCATTTTATGATGACATAGGTACTATTAAGTTACAAAACTTTCGTAGTTAAGTAAAAATTGAAAAATATATATCTAAAACAGAACTCAAAGGACTTTTACATAAATATTTAAAGTTACACAATGCTTAGATAACCTTTATAGAAGACAGCTATTACTATCTACTAGACGACGAATACAGAACGATTTCTAGACAAAAATACAGCAATCTTTTTAAGTTTTTGTTCAGTTTTTACTTAAGACGTATGTAGTCTTTGGGGTATATACGAGTATATCAGTTTCTTTAGGTACGATGACATTGATATCGATTCCAATAAATTAATTGAGGGGCTAGTCGTGGCGCAGTAGCCCAAGGGTGTGAATGTGAACCTGTGCCTCATCCTGGAAAATAAATAGAATAAATATAATACTTCGATTTCCATGTTCATCATTCTATATCCACAGCGGTCACACAGTACACCATATAATCGATCCCCTAACCGAATACTCATTCCCAGCGGGCGTATTAACACCCTGAATAAAGTAATTCAAAATTAATATTGCGAATTTTATTATTTGTTTCAAGAATTTTAATATAATATTATTTATAATTGTGGGTTTGATTCCCATTTAAGGGATATATATATTTAATATTTTCATCTCTTCGCTCTGGTGTCAAGGCATAGCACGACGTTGAGTTCCGCCATTGAACACGCAATGTCTTCAGAATTAGGCGTAAAGTGGGGAACGGAAGTGTTGTAATGGGAACGCAGTGTCCTACTAGCATTAGCTTCCCAAGTTTCCAAAGCGTGAAGTTAAAGAAAGAAAAATGAAATAATACTTTATTCATAGCATCTCTATCAATTCCAATGGACAATAAGCAGCTACTCTTTCTGTATATAATTAGTATGTGCATATGTCATTATATTTGCTTGTTATAAAATAATTAAGATATACATAATTAAAATATATACAAATGAGGTCAATGGACTTATCTCTGGATAATGAGGATTTGTCGTATATAGGGTAGCTTTGCCTCTAAAATATGATAAGTTTCAATTAACTTACTTTCCATATCATATACATATACAGCATGGAATTATGACATATAGCAGGGTAGGTAGAGGGAAACTAGTGTTAAGACACCGTTCTCCATTTTCCGCCAGATTTAAGAGGCGTTGCGTGTTGAGTTGCGAGTTGATTTCGATATGATGATCCAATTTTATTTATTTTTAATTTTTTTCTCAACCAAGGAATTACTGAATTTGAACCTAGTATAGGGTGACTAAAATTGATAAATATTGTTGTGAATGTAAACTGGAGTCCAACTGCCATACAATCAATATAATTAGTTAAAGTTCTATAAATTAACAGAAATTTATTAGATAGGAACCGGTGACAGACCTCAAGAGACCGCAAAGCTTATGTGGTTCTAATCTAGGCCATAACACGTTTATATAGTGAATGTCAATACATACATACATACATATGTCGACCCTGTTTAGCTTAAACCGTAGATCGGGACCACCATTCAACAAGCAGTGACCGGAAATTGGCAATGCAAGAAAATGGAACAAGGGGCTGTCCTTTTTTTCTACTGTACTAGAAAAGTATACGAAGAAAAGAAGTAAATGTTTTTAGCAATCGTAATATTAAAATAAAGGAAAAATAGTAACTAAAGTATATTTAATTATATTCTATTATACTATTTAGTCATATAATTAGTCGTGCCGTTATTAATTTAAGTAAATACGACTATAAAAATAATGAGGCCAGTCTTATTACTACTGGAGTTTGAAAGCCACCAGAATGGTGCGGAATGTGGGGAGCGGAGTGTCTTAACACTATGCTCCCTCTGCCTACTCTACTACAGCGTGAAGCTGAAAATAAAAAAAAATATATAGACAATCTATTCTTAGTGACTTATTGAAAAGTCATATAAAATTACATCAAAGTTCACCGTAAGATGAATTATGATATCGTTGAAATAGTTTCCTCTTGCGGCCGGAGGTCAGAACTTGGGACGAAGTTCTCGATAGATTGAATGCGGGTTAAAGTTGGTGATCCTTCAGGAAAAGGTGTTTTGTCGGTAACATTATACAAGAATCATCTCGTCTTACCTATGTTTGGACGATTTATAGACGGCCGGCCTCGATTTTGATTTTTTTAATTTAGGCTTATAAGTAGACTTATAAGTTTTAAGTTTTTTATTTTATTTTGTCTATTTTTACTCTATATATCTTTTAAACTACCTTTTAATAATTTACAAAACCAGCATTTTAATATGAAAATTACAATTGTCATAATAAAACAACTTTCAAGTCAAACTCACTTAATTCTCAATTAATCTAATTAAAAAGGGAGATATCTGTCTTTCTAATTTGGAACTTGAATCAAAACTCTTTCTGGTGTAAATTACAACAGTCAACCGGCACTGCCGGAAGCAATTCAATTAATTTTCAATCTTAGACTATTGGATCTCTTAGCAATAATGAAGTTTTGGTGTCTGTCGCTTGAAGTTTAGGTACAAGTGTTTATCTGAATAATTTATTTTTGATAAGTTGTGGGTTCTATTCCTACTCGAGGAAATGAAACATTTATATTTTTATTTCTTTGCTTTGGTATTAAGGCAAAGCGTGGCGTTGAGTTTCGCCACTCTACACGCAATGTCTCTTGAATTTGGTAGAAAATGGGAAACTTACTGTCTTAAGACTAGGTTCCCTCTGCCTACCCCGCAGTATGCACAATACGCGTGAAGCTGAAATAAAATTACATCATGTCTTTAATTTATATCTTTGAAATTATACATTATTCTTCTTATATAAAAGAAATGTTATAAAAATATTTTCGTTGTCCCAAAAATGGAATTCTAACATAAAATTGTGCTCGTTGTATCTAGTTAGCTTTGTAAGAACATAATTAAGTTGTATTTGTTCGGTACAAAAAAATAATTTGTGAAATGAAATTGTTTTTTCTTTTATAAATTCTGGAGCAATATTTTTTTTTTTTACTTTAGTATAAGGTATACGAAGTCCATGACTTTTCACAAATGTACCTGAAATCTTTTAAATTTATATAGATTTTAATACGGCTTTTACTGATGATTGTTTTATACGAGTACATGAATAAATCGAAAAGGTTTGGAACTATGGAATGGCCTACCCGCGGCAGTGTTTTCAGGTCGATATGATATGGGGTACCTTTAAAAAGCGCGTCAATCTCCACCTCAAAGGCCTGGTGCTGCACTGGGTCGTGGGCGGCGGTGATCATCATCAGGTTACCCGAACGCTCGTTTACCTTGTCCTTTTTCCAAAAAAAAAAAAAAAGGTTGAAAGTCAGCCTGTTATATGTTATAACATATGCTATAGAATTTAGATATACTTATAATTCTTACATATCGTCCTCTCCCCATAAATTATGGGCACGCTGTGAAATCTGATTCCCTAATTCCATATTGAAAATGTACGTAAATACAAACACATCTAAATGTTTTAGGTCTCTACCACTATGAAATTATAACATTTTAATTTTAATTTTATACAAATATTTTATATATGGATGTATAGCATCTTTTCATGAAAGTATAGACAGATGAAAACATTTTTTTCAGTTTCCCCGTGTTACAAATGCTAGAAACTACAACACAGCTAAGAAATGGTAATATGTATTAGCAACTAATAGTTCCCTCGAGTGGGAATCGAACTCACAACTTGTCGTGCTTACAGACACACGCTTGTGCGCCCGCACCACGACTCCCTCCTCCTTCTTTATCCTTTCGTTTATACAAAAAAAAACATTTAAGAAAATCCTCGATACATATGGTAGGGTTAGCCATCTATTCTTGATTGATTCCCTTGATTGACCTTTCCAATCTATTTTAGTGACGAGACGCTTGAAGAAAGACGCTTATCAGCACGAAGAACGGTCGAATGAGATACGCTCTACTATCTAGAAGTCAGTGTTGTTTGAACATATATACTTTATGTTATTGTTCACGCTGTATCCCGCATATAGCAGAGTAGGCATAGAGAATCTAGTGGTAAGGCACTCCGTCCTCCACTTTACACTGAATTTTTTACATTGCGCGCTTAGTGGTGGAAGTTAACGCTTCGCTTGCCTTGTTACCAGAGCAAAAAAAAGGAAGTTTTAATAAATAATAATTCATTCCCCCGAATGAAATTCGAACCCACAACGTCGTGTTTACAGTAACAAGCATACACATAATATACATTTACATATAATATGCCAATGTAAGTGCACTTACATTTAACCTCGATGTTTAACGATACTTCAACTACCCTCCTTTCAAAGGGAAATTTAAATTTAAATAGTTAATCACAAACTCTTTTAGCAAAAGCATCCATTTTATACATTTCCAAAAAGAAGTCGAGTCTATCTAGAAAAAAATTTTAACAGAATAAACTAGCGAAAAAAGTTAGTGACAAAAATGTTCCACGCCGGTGTTAGTCAAAGCTAAAGGCCAAAACACAGGCCGTAATGACAAAACAAACGAGCTGGAGTCGTTTAGACCGACAATTTTGTATTTCAAAAAAAGTGGAAAAAAAATCCTTTTGAGTCATAGAAGGCCGCTTTGTAAAGAATATATGTCACCTAATTCGTTTGAGCGATCTTTTTGTGTTTTTTAATCAAAAATTACCATTTTTTGTATACGTATACCTAGGTGGAAATTTTTTATTATATTGTATTTTAGAAAAATGCCGATACAAAATTTTTGATAGAGGTTAGGTTTTTCACATGTATCTTGCTGGTATGTGTATGTATTTTTGTATTGTATGGATATAATGAACATATCTTTAGAGAAATAAAACTGATATGGCGACTGTGACAAATGTAAAGAGGTAGCCAGAGAGAACAGAGCGTCAAGCACTACATGCCTCTTTCGTCTCGTCCACTGTCCTCAACCTCTTCATACATGCCCTCCGAGAGGGCCTTATGTAATTTAAGTGACCTTTCTTCAGTATCATAGAACACTATGTTAAACTCAAATTAGGCCCAGTAACAAAATAAACATGTTAAATAATATTATGTGCGAGATACAGGTATGGATAAAAAAAATAATAAGAAGAATACAAAACCTATACTTATCCTATACTTATTTTTTACCTACTTCACTCATTTTCACTAAAACAATATTAATAGATCTACAACAATAGATCATTTATCATCGTCGATCGAGATGGGTTTCGACGTCGGTCGATTGTTCCATCGAGCTCACAAATGGCTTACTCGAGAAATTAAAAAAGCTTTCTTTCTTAGAAATATTTCCTTGTATCTTACTCAAACAATGCAATAATTAAGCAAATATTTTTATGCTATTTAAAATGGGAATATAGAACTTAAGTTACAAGTTCGATTCCCGGCACGAGCAATTCTATGACAATGTTTATAAATTAAAGCTGATATTGTATTTAAAATAAATGAATTTTAAATTATATCTACTATTGAATAATAAATAAAATAAGCCTAGCTTTTATACCAAGAGCATAAAGTTCAAAAGTCATTAAAATTTCCGAAATAATTACAACATAAATCATGGAGAGATTAAATAAGTGTCTGGTGTCGACAGGTGTGTCGTATTGCGTGGCCATGATAATGAATGAAAATAAGTATTTTTATTACTAACAAAAAACTTAAAAATATTAATAGGGTTACTTTTAGGGTTCTGCAAGATGACTTTCATATAAAATGTAGCAAAATCGATGCATAAATTCGAAAGCTTTCGAAAGGTTTTTTAAATATTTGACATTAATTTCAGTCTCGAGATAAAAGATAATTTGCTTAAAAGCAAAACCTATTGAAAGTTAGTTTAATAAATTAAGTACTTATGTAGTTTTTATATTCTTTCCTCAACAACTAAAACTTGTTACTGTTGAAGTTTGTTACGAAAAATTAAATCTCTGCCGTAATTTGGAAAACTTATTTAATTAAAATTTAAAGTTTTTGGTCCTTACTATATATAGTTTATTGTTGATGTGAATAGTATTTATTCTTGAGTAACAAGACCCAGGAGTATTTTTTTGTATTCTTCTTATTAACTACGCCTGCTTGAACTATAAGAATATTTTCGCGTCGGTCATACTCATACTATGCCGCCCGAAGGCTAGGTCGGGTCTAGGATGAATATCAAAATGTCGCGGTAACGGTTGCGTAGCGACGCGATGGTAGGTTGTTATTAACATGGCAGAATAAATTGCATGTCAAATTAGAAAGTACTTTAAAATATATTAGTTTATATGTGTAATGTAATGTTATATAGCCTATAGCATTTCTGAAGAATGCAGCTTTCAGACAAAACAAAAACAATGTAAATCGGACCAGTAGATCCAGAGATCTTAGCGTTCAAACAAACAAACAAACTCTTCCGCTTTATTATATTAGTATAGATAGTATAGATATAAATATTTGTATACGTTCTTTTTTCATTAAAGTATCAAATTCAATATTTTTTTTATTATTTAGAAATTTTATTATTAAGACATTTAATAAATAAATAAATGTTTAACTTTTATATATCACGACGTCTTCAGCTCCTTCACTAACCACAAAAGAAACTAGTTCAATCCTAGCCAACCCACCAAGTTAATGTCACAAACTCAATTATTCCTCTTGATTTAAGGTAACCAATAAATGTTTTATTGGGGTAATCGCAGCGAGGATCCTTCCGCCTCCCCATCCAGATAGCGCCTCGTAAATACCTCCCGCACCTGAAGTGGTGCTTTACGTGTCGTAGTTAATGCGGATGCGGATTTTGATAAAAGATGCATTAGCTGAGTTGGTGAGATTTTTGACAAAATAGAATGTACGAAAATGACAATAAATTAAATTTACGATTATAGAAGAAAAAATATTTTAATTTTATATTACAGACTATATGTAAATTATATAAATATCAATTTTCTATAACCCTTTAGGTGGCTTAGTTCTAAGCTACAATTCTAATGGCGCACACATATAGCGACGCGAATTAGATAAATACTAATTCTCACGGCAACCTCGATAACTACTTCGAGTTAGATTATTAGAATCATTAATATCAACCAGCTGTACGATTGACAACTAAACCTTATAACTAACTAAACAAACACACAACAGCAAATAGCAACAGCGGCTTCGCCCGCTTACATTTATTGTTGTATTAAAGAAAAATTATACAAAATCTTTATATAAATTATACAAGCTATATTGCAGGAAAGTTTCATCTAAATCCGTTCAATATTTTTTGTGTTAAATTGAACCAAACATCCATCCTCACAAACTTTCGCTTTTATAATATTAGTAGGATGGCTTAGCTTAGTTCAAGTTATTTAAAACCTAAAAGTAAACTTGGATACATGCCCAAATAAAGGGATTTATGACAATGGACGAGGCGAAAGAGGTATGCAGAGACCGTACCATTTGGCACTCCGTGCTCTCTGACTATCCTGTTAGGGATACAGCGTGAAGCTAAGTTAAGTAAAAAGTAAACAACTTCCTTCAAAAAATCATATCCTTGAATTATGTTTATATCACTTAAGAAAGACAAAGTACGTAACGAGGCGCACGCCGCGCTATCTCTGCTCGTACATGGTAGGGTGAAGGCAGTTAAAGTGTGATTCCTCATAATCATGAGGAATGTTTGTTTGTTTACCTCATCAGGTCTTCAGGAATTGTCTTTGAAATGTATACTAGAGTGTATATAGGTGTTGGATTATTAAACATATTATATTTTTAAGATACGCAAGGCAATCAGGGCCAACGGTGGTTTACGTGATGGTTGTGGGTTCGATTCCATCGATAGGGCATCCCATCTTCCATGATAGGGCAATGACCTTACTATTATTCTGGATTTAAAATCCTGATTCTCAATTCCCAATGTTTCAAATTTTGGATGGAAAGTAAGGAACGATGTATCCTAGCACTAAGTTAGATAATACGATCTAAACCGGCAGTCGGCGTTTGAATTAATACATTTTCGAAAGCTCTAGAATTTTCTAAAATAACGAAAACACCAATCACTTCTAAAATACATAAAAGGTTTAAAGTATTAAGCTCTCGCGTAGTTCCTATATTTTAGTACATATGTTGGTAATTTGTTGGTCTCAGTTTGATAAATGGCTCTCTTTGCTGTATAGCACACTACGTGACCTGTCAGCGGGCGCAATCAAATACTTGAATGTAACTGTATAAAACCCGTAGAAAAATGTTTCATACTAAAATACAGATAAAAATAATCAGCTTCACGCTGTATCCCGCGCACAGCAGGATAGGCAGAGGCGTTGAGTTCCGCCGTACCGGCGTTCAGACCCGCCATTCAATACGCAATACCTTCAGAAATTGGTAGAAAGTGGGGAACGGAGTGTCTTAATATTAGGCTTCCAGGTTCTGTCCAGGTTCTGAAGATAAAAAAAAACTCTTTCGCTACGATGACGATAGAAATTCGTTTCTTGATTACAAGAAATGCTGTATTAATAAAAAAACTTTCCTCCACATCGGCGATTCAGCTAGAACTATACGAGTATATATAACAGGTATAAAAAAGTTTTTATTCCAACCTTTGCATTAGCATTTAGCCTTACCCTTATTTAAGATTTATTCTAAGCAAAGGAAATCTTCGGAAACTTTCTTCTCATTCAATAAATTGACCTGTCTATGTACGTGTATGTACATATGTAAATGTTATTGACTTGTAAATGAAATTTGTATGTATATACATACTTAGGCTTATATATATACTTAGGCAATAAGTGTTAAACAGGGCCAAATTCGAAATTATTAAAAAAATAGTGAGGCCATTGTGGCACAGTGACAGCATGCTACGTCGTGGGTGTGGGTTTGATTTCCATTCGGGGAAATGACTTTTATTAATTTCAGTAACAACATTTTTGTATTATATATCTCCTTTGACTAATCCACTATGTTGTGTTAAAGTCAAATATTTTTTTTTAAAATAAGAAATTACATGCTTAATTTTTTTCATATCTAAGAGAATTTAATTAATAAATTTAAGAATTTTTTAAAATTAATTATTTACAAATTCACATTTAATTATTTGTGACAATGATACCTTTGAAACAAACTGGAGTGAGCATTTCATTCCCAAGGCGTTTTATCATTTCTAAAATCATATTCATATTTGCCAACTTGTATAATATATTGCCATTTATTTATTGTCCTTGAGTGGAGACCGCGGATCGGCAACCGTAGGGCGCCCTCCAGCTCGATGGACCGACGACCTGAAGAAGGTTGCTGACTTCCACTGGATGCGGAAGGCGGAGGATCGGGAGAATTTGGCGCACCTTGGGAGAGACCCGACTAGCAGTGGACCCGAAAAGGCTGATTTCATTGATTGATTGATAATATATTGATTTTAATTTTCTTTGTTATAGAGGAAAATACATTCATTCATAGGTAGTGCTTCTCGAGTTCTGTAAAAGATAAATGGTCTTTACCTATATCTTATTCGCTTCTCGTTTCCCTGCGTCATGCTGTGTTTATTACTTTCCCCTATTCGAGAGCAAATGACAAATTGATATTAACAGCCATTTTAAGGATTTTGTGCTAAACATTATATTTTGTGTAGGTTTTATTTTTTCTTTTTGTATGGAATTCTAGAAAAAATAGTAATAGAAGATGCGGAATTTAACTACAAACTGTAAAAAAATAGTTATTATTACAAACTTTTATAACCGCGAAGCGAAATATTTATTTACGTTGATATTTCCATTTCTTCGCTCTGGTGTCGAGGCAAAGCGCGGCGTCGAGTTCTGCCACTTAACACGCAATACTTCCAGAATTCGGCAGAAAGTTCGTTCGGGGAACGGAGTGTCTTAACACTGTGTTCCCTCTGCCTACCCTACTGCGTGCGTGAAGCTGAATGTTCTCCAATATTTCCACGAAGAAAAAGAAAGAATTTAGAAATAAGCAATAACTGTTACTAAGTTAGAATTGAAAGTGATGTTCAATAATTGTATTTGCCGTCATCCTGCCTCGTTTAGTGCTTGAATAATTAAAGGAGCACTTCGATAACGGTAAATGGTTTCTGGCCTGTGCTTTCTTGTAATACAATTTTCATAGAAAGGAGAGAGGTAGACTGTATAATGGTACTTAAGTAGTACTAGTACTTATACTTACTAATATTATAAATATTATAATTTTTAAAGTTAGTGAGGATGTTTGTTTCACTTTCACGCAAAAACTAATGTACGGATTTAGACTAAACTTTACAGGAATTTAGCATATATATCGATATAGTGAAATCATTCTTTCATCAATGTAGCAAAAAGTGGGGGGCAGAAGCGTGTTTATATGAATAGAGTATCTTAACATTAGGTTCCAGGTTACCGTATAGTTCCGGGACAACATGTGAGTTCTAACACTCTAGGCTTGAAGAGATCAAAACAAGTAAAGATTTCGACAAAAATTAAGTCTAAAAACACTGTACCGCACTTGCAAATTAAAAATATATATTGATATACCACTTCTATGCACTAACGGGAGCCAAAAAGCTTTCGTTTCGATTTTATTTGACATTTTTAATGAAATTAAAAGAATAGAGAACACTGCACTGCACGAATGTATTGAACTCAAGTGATATTATTTTATTACAAAAATATTAATAAATGATTTTGGTTCAAAATATATGACAACCTATTCCAGTTTTATCAAAGTTTAGAGTTGGATTTTTCTAAATAATATTTATTTATTAGGAAGCTTGCTACAAGCTGTATCCCACTTGTAGAATGATAGGCAGAGGGAGCCTATTAATAAGACACTCCGTTCACTATTTTCCACTGAATTCTGGAGGCAATACGTGAGTGACGGAACTCACCGCCGCGCTTGGCCTTTACACCAGAGTGAAGAAAAGAAAATATTAATTATTTCCTTTCCAAAAGTGGTAATTGAATCCACAATCAGTCATGATTAGATAATTGTACTCCTGTGTTAAGACTGGCCTCGAAAAAAAGACATAAAAATAAAGAATAGTATAAATTTTCCCAATATTTCATATATGAATTTACTGTAACACTATTTCATTTCTTATCTTATTACAGCGCTAAAGAAAACGTATTAAAAATCCATTACGCGCAGGTAATCTATAGAGAGTGAATGCTTTCACTGCCAATAGATTTTTATTTGATTCTTCGAAAGAAATCGAAAATTGATGTTACGAGCGCGAGTGAAGTGATACGTGCCGGAGACGTTTGCCATCGACATTTGGGACTGGGTCAGGTACTTCTTGACTATCATATCTTTATGTACTTCTTTAACTGGTAGCAGCTTCACCTTTTTAGAGATCCGTACCTCTAAAGGTTAGAACAGCAGCAACGGAACCTTCTTTCAGATTTTTCACATTTACAGTAAATTGATTAAAGGATATGATTTCACGAATGGGAAGGATATGGATTCATTAATGTCTATTTATATTTTCAAAATATTTTATGAGGTCGCCGGGGCGAAGTAGCACCACGGCCTTGATTTTGACTTTGGCAAAACGCGGTGTACACTTCGGCCACTTAACACGTAATATCTCGAAAATATCTTAGAAAATGGGGAACGGAGTGTTGTAACACTAGGTTCCCTCTGCCTACCTTGATGCTAGAGTGTAACACATAAAAAGAAAAATATTGTTTCTATCATATAACCTGCAAGAAATGGCAAAAAAATTCTCTTTGATCCTCACAACGTTTTTACATAGACACAATCTTTTTCGGGATTTGATTTTTTCTCTAGAACTCATTCGATTTCCTTTGCGAAATAAAAAAAGTTCACGTATCTGAATATTTACATCCGCTTGAAGTCAACAGGAATCGCTTTACCAAAATTGACAGGAAAAATTGATCCGCGTAATATCCTCGAAAATATTAGCATATAATTAAATTTGTTACAATATTTTCTTTATTAATATACTGTTTGTCAGATATTAAGATAGGATAGTAGCGATATATGATAAATGAAAGAATATGAAACGTAAATGATTATACATGATGTTTGTGGATTCGATTCCCATTCAGAGCTTTTTATTCCGCTTCATGCTTTAAGTGCAGGACGGTGAATAAATTGAGAGATTTTAACCAAAGATAGGAAAGTATAATTTTTACGTTTCGTAATGTAATGAAACTTAATAAAAACTAAAAAAGTATTTTGTTTAATTTTCTTTGCACAAAATAACAGGGCAGGTAGAGGGTACCTGGTTACCTAATGTTAAGAAACTCCGTTCCTTTTAAGAAACTTCCGTTCGCCACTTTCCGCTGAATTCTGGAGGACTAGCTCTTCCTTCCTTGTTACCCGAACGAAAAAATTAAAATATTTAATTTCTTTGAATGGGAATCGAACTCACAGCCTGTCATGTTTACAGGCGCACGCTTGTACCACAACGCCCGTGGTCTCATTTACATTAGATATATAATAACTAGAATAGTTATATCTTAAAAAAATTGCTCCTTCAGTCTCGGAACAGCTTTGAATTCCGAAATCCAACGACTAAAATTTTCACTTGATAATATAAAAAACGTTTTTTATTAAAATATTGGCCTGTTCCATTAAAGTAACTGATACACGAAACGAGACCCCAGACATAAAAAAAACAGGAAAGTTAAAAAGCCTCCATCTCTAGCGCACGCGGTATTTTTTTACTCGTACAAAATTTTCTACA
The DNA here is from genome assembly GCA_016802625.1 of Heliconius numata. Taxonomy (NCBI): domain Eukaryota; kingdom Metazoa; phylum Arthropoda; class Insecta; order Lepidoptera; family Nymphalidae; genus Heliconius; species Heliconius numata. The sequence continues at coordinate 176,314 of JAEBDU010012525.1, read as the reverse complement.
CATATAGCATATTTTTGATGATAGAAATTTAAATAACAAAACATTTGACAGTCTAACAAAGACTGTCGGTCTGTCAGCAAATTATTTTGTGTTGAAATTCCAAATATAACTGTCTGAACGAGCCTGACGCAGCATTTTGCGGATGTGACGCAACGAGCACATTTGTGAGCCATAGCTTTATTACGAGGTACTTGTTACATTCAAACGAAATTATATGTACAATTTTATCCCACTTGAAAGCCCAGGGTAGGTAGAAGGAACCTAGTGTTAAGACACTCCGTTGCCTCCGTTATTGAGTACCAGAGCTCGCCATAGAGTTGACGCGAGAGCCAAGAAATGAAAATATTAAGTAATTCATACTCAAGAATGGTAATCGAACCTGCATCGCGTCGGGCTTACAGTCAAACGCTATTACCTATAAACCACGACGGAATCATATACAAAATTTCTCCCATATATTTTTAAATATAAAGCCTGGAACCGCTACCATTTTACATACACGCGAATAGGCGGTTCATTATTCATGTCCAGGGTTATGGGAGCTGGGGAAGTACCGTCACGTACTGTTGTGTATTTCAAATGGTTATTTTAAATTGTTTAAAATTTATGATCGGTTCAGAGAAATAGTATAGTTTGAATCTAACTAGAGTTATTACTTAACTGGATTGGCTGGACTCGAATTACTATGCTGGATATTGTAGGTTTGATTATGATTTACAATAGATTTGTGTAATCATTATATTATAATAGTACTCTATCTCCTTGTGAATGGAGAACGGAGTGTCTCAACACTAGGTTCCCTGCCTGGGTTGCTGTGCAGGATACAGTGTGAAATTGAAAAGTATGTGAATTCTTTAAAACTAATAATGGTATTATGCGATAATTGTTATTGGTTAAATATATATTATATTGATTTAAAGCAATTTATTTAAAGACAGTATAAAATCTTGTTCTGACACAGTTATTATCCATGAAAAAATGTGAAAAATTATTATATTAGACTCTTAGAGTTTTAGTTTCGGAGTCCAAATGCATTGGGAAAACAAATTTCTCTACTCCCACCAAAGTTCCATGTTTTCAGATATATAAAATTCAATACCATATAAATATTAGAGTATTCACGTCAAAATAGCGGAGAGACAGTTGGACGTGTTTCTTTTTCTTTTGCTAAGTAAAAAGTAAACATATTTTTAAGCTGTATATACGTATAACATAAAAATTGGTGGAACTTGGTAAATATTTAAAACAAGTTTGGCGTTTCAATTAATATGAATTGTTTTCTTCGTTTGACTTTTTTAGCCTATTTTAAGGTTCTGTACTTCAAAAGGTTAATGTGGGACCCTTATAGGATCACTTTATTATCCGTCTGTCCATAAACCGTTATTCCTAGTGGGATGGATAGTCATTCGTAGAATATGAGATGAAATTAACAATGAAGACATACGTTTATATTTTTGCACAAATAAAGTTATGAAAACAGTATTTAAATTTTTTTGATGAAATTTAAACTCTATATTCCCTGGTAGAGTTAGAGGAGATACAGTTATAAAGTATATTCAAAAGAACAATCAACAATGTTGTATCTCTAGATAGTTCTTCACAAAACACCTACGTGACATAGCACGTGGAATCTTGTCGTCGAAATGACGGTACTGACTTCGATTTTTTTTTTGTTTTTCTGTTTTTAGCTTGATTTAGAGAGGACCTAGTGTCTGGACACTCTGTTTTCCTTTCTTTAAGTATTTCTTTATATTTATAAAATAAGGCCAGGAGGATGCCAAGGAGGCCAGTCTTAGCGCAGGGGTACAAGCGTGCATTGTAAATGCAACAAGTTGTGAGTTCGATTCCCACTCGAGGAAATTAAATATTTAATATTTTCCCTCTATCCCTCAGCCTACCGTGCTATGGGCAGAATGCATACGTGTGAGTGAAATTTTCTTAACGATATTTATTGAAAATTATTTTTTTATCCACCTCCTATAGAAAAGAAAGAATCTATATAGAAAAAGCTTCTCGGTTAATTTCTTTAGTGGTATTATATTGCTTTAGGAACTCTATAAAGTAAGTTACGACAACTCGTTCGTCTCACCATGATTGATTCGTGCTGCCGGCGACTGGCTTAAAAGATTATAACTTAAGAAAGTTGAGCGACAAACTGAGTTTGTTAGTAGGAAATTACTTCAAATTACACTTGGAGTTGATAAAAATGCAAAAAAAAAGTTTTTATAAACGGATCAGCTTCACGCTGTATCCCGCACACAGCAGGGTAGGCAGAGGGTACCTAGTGTTAAGACACTCTGTTCCCCACTTTCTGCCGAATTCTGGGGGCATTGTTGAGTGGCAGAACTTAATATTAAGGGGTCTGGAGTCTCGGATTATCCACCCTGTTCTAGATATTACATATTCAGTGGTGAACATTGTATGGAAATATTTTTCCCCAAATTAGATAAATGATCCAAGCTATTCAACTTGTTACATTTCTTAATAAAAAAAAACAATTTTAAGATTTTCCAGGAGATCAGAAAGCCAAATACTCCTTCAAAGTAATTAGAGAGCTGAGGTATTTCATTATAATAATTAAACTGTTTGCTATGACAACAGGTCCATGTCCTAAGATTAAAGATTATTACTGTAGAAAAACTTTTGATTTAATTATATAGAACTACTATTAAGACCCTGCAAGTTTGTCTGCGTTTACTTCGTGACTTTTGAAATTCCTTTTCGTTCGATTCCCTCTAAAAGAAATTCAATATTTAGTTACTCAGTGTCTTAACTCTAGGTTCCCTCTGACTACCTTTCTGTGTGCAGGACATAGTGTGAGGCAAAAAATAAAGGAAATTGAGCTCGCACCCTCTTCGTTTATAGAAACATCTGTGCTGTTTTAAATAAATATTATTGTATGAAGGCAATTAACATTTTCAGTTTTGTAAATAGTTACAGAAATTCTAATTAAAATTTAGTAGTAGTAGTAGTCGAAAATTCAAAACAATCTTCACTCAACTTTTTTTAAATGAAAAAAAATTAAACACACGCACATTAATAGAAAATAAATTCTAAATTACTTCCAACATTTAGAACTTGAAGTCTAAACCTTGGTTCCCACGAGGCCTGCTCTAACGTTCCGCTTCATTTAACGAACATAAATACCTTAGAAATTTTCCGTTGAAATAACGCGATATTTACTCCGTTTATTATTATTAATTTTTATGAAAATGTTTGAGGCCGTCGTGGCGCAGTTGTGAACGTGTAAATGCAACGTTTGGGGTTCGATTTCCTTTCGGGTGAATAACTCCGTGGTTCCCTCAGTGGCAGTCTAAATTCAAATACGGAACGAAAATGCCCTTTTAATTAAAATATGACGAACCATATTAGAAGAAATTTGGCTGAAATGGAATTAATATCTATACGAATTATCTTATTACAAAAATTGATTAAATAAAAGGATAAGTATGTCGTTGTCGTTAGTTCTACTGAATTACTAAAAAGTGAAAATTATTATTTTTCATACAATTGTCAGCAAAAACCACATTTTACGGAAGGGTTTTAAGCATTACTAGGGTATTTCTAAATATTACTGAAACACTCAAAACCCGTAATTATAGCGGGCTAGGTGCTTTTTTAATTAAATTGTTTATCCTGACAAGGAGTAATCCTGCTAAGTCGAGTGTTAGCGTTATTGCTGGAGCAAAAATATTTTTCCGTCCAGTTCCATTCCGTTATTTTAATACAAGCCTTTGTTTTCTTCGGTTTGTTCGTATTATTCCGTGAATGTCATGCCCTTAGGGTTATCCTCGTAGAATTTATTAGTGGTGGAGAAATTGTTTATAAATGAAAGACGAGTTACCATATTAGCTTATATAATATATATTTATGTTTCTTACATATATTTTTTTCGAGAAATGTTTGGAAATATAGGTATGTTAAGTAATTAGGTATATATATATGTTGTCTGCCCCAACATATGTCCTAAGTTTATAGGATAAATAAAAAGAAAAAAGAACATTTTACAACTATTTTTGCAGCACACACGGTTATAATAATTCAATGGGATTCATAATCATTGTTAATTTGTTATAATAAGGCTAATTAAAAATTACACTATTACATATTATAATAATAGCCTATAATAGCACTCTTGAAGAATGTAGCTTTCATAAATATTTTTTTGTTTAAACAAACAAACCCTTCCTCTTATTATATTTGTATAGATGGTATGTTATAGGAAACTAGACTATACTCGGTCTAGAATTCTAGATTCACAAATATACTGAAACATCTTAAATCTATAATGAAATATGTCAAGTGCACTACAAGAGGCACAAGAAGCATTGTGAATATATGATGACACTGAAGTTTGCATAAAATTGATTTTTGCCAACGAAGTGAAATCTCAGGATTTTGAAGGACTATTTAGCTTTTCTCACATAATATATTAAATATCGTAAATACTAACTAATATAACTTATTATTAGATATTAATTTTCATCAGCTTCACGCTGCATCCCGCATACAGCAGGGTAAGAAGAGGTAACCTAGTGTTGAGACACTCAGTTCTCCCACTTTTCACCGAATTTTTCGAGGCATTGAGTATATTTGCAAAATTAGCAACGAAATTAAAATTATAAATATTTAATTTCATCCCTCATTTGGGAATCGAATCTATAACCTGTCGCGCTTACAATCACATGCTTGGCTTGCCTCTACTTAATAAGCCTATTATAATTTTGATTATAATTCAGTATTTTCATTTCACAGAAGGTTTTCTTGTTTTCTAACGACCGGCACAAATTTACTTAACGTATTATATTTTAATAGAAATTTGCTCTCATTATACGAAATCGTCTTGAGCTATAATTTTACTGTATATTTAAGAAATGTTTGTGTATTTGTAAGGTATGCTATAATTTAAGTAAATGAATAAAATTAAATATCATATTTGTTTTGTTTTTTTGTCACGTTGTATCCCGCACACAACCTCAAGTGGGAATCGAACGTGGAACCTGTGTTTACAGTCATACTTTATACCACTGCACCACAACTGGCCTCATTTTTATATACCTACCACCGTTACCGTTCCCATTTAGACACTTTCATTAGCCACAATTCTGGCGAATTCTTGAGACATCTTCACGCCGTGTCATTGCCTCGTCAACAGTGTGTAGAAATGAAAATATTAAATATTTCAATCCCCCGAGTGGGAATCGAACCCACTGCCGTAGGGTTTCCAGTCGCACGTTTATACCCCTGCGTTATGACGCCTCTATTAATAAATAAATTCTTGAGTGTCAATGAAATCATGTCATCATCAGAAATTCGTTTGTATTTAATATAGAAAACCTTGTTAGCATCAGAAAAAACAGAATAATTTATCACTACATCCCTAATGTATGAGCTCAGTAAACAAGAACATATATTTCAAAGCAATACCTCATTGTATATGTAAATAAGCTTCCAGAAAATTCGTATAACAAAATAATCTGGGCTCATTCACGCGTCAGGATTGCTCCAGTAGTGGTGTATAATGTAGGCTGTAGGGGTCCCTGGTGAGGTGTCTAGGGATCAAATGTACGTAATTTAGGGGAACGTGATAGGCTAAGAGCCAACAATTCGGTTAACTAATAATTAGTAAGAGTAGGTATATACAATACATATGTGAGTATATATGTATATCGCTTATTTGATGCAACAATGACGTATTTCCAATTTCTGATTTCTGATTACAATAAGATAAAAAATTATATATAGTTTTTCCTCTTCCTTGCGATCTCGAGATAAATGGTATTGACAGACGGAAAGGCGGACAACAAAGTATAAAGTAAGTAATAAGTGTTCTGTTATTACTTTTTGAGGTACGGAACCCTAAAAACGATGAAGAGTAAAATAAATTAATTTTTAACAAAAAGAAAAACCGACTTCTAACAACGAACTAAAAAGTGAAAAATAATTATATAAAGATTTTGTAATTTTGAAGTCGGTGTCAAGTAAAACAAACAGGCTTAGTAATTAGATATTGTAGTAAGGGTGTTGTAGCATTAGCTTGACACCGACTTCAAACTTATAAAATCTTTATATAATTATTTTTCACTTTTTAGTTCGTTGTTAGAAGTCGGTTTTTCTTTTTGTTAAAAATTAATTTATTTTACGATTTTTAGTGATGGGTAGATCTTAAAATGATGCTTCTTGAACGAGTGGTGATGGTGGTGGTAGTGGTTGTGACTGTTCTTTGTAAAACTTCATTTAATTAGCTATTATTTTTGTGCAAAGTTACATTTTGGTATATGGACAAGAACATACATAAAAAGTATTCGGGTGAATTCGGAATCTCCCTTTTTTGAAGTTGGTTGAAAATGAGAACATTCTCTTCTTTGAGATTGGTTGTAAAGAAATGCAACGATCAGGAATCTCACCTCTGACATCAATTTAAAAAGTTTTTGCTTGTAACTATTACAGTATAATCAATTTTTTACCAAAAAAAAACAAACTTTCTCAATTTTCACCGGATTCCATAATCGGAACCTAACCAAACTTTCACCAAATTATCCTTGAAGTGTATCCTTTCAAATAAAAAAAGAATCATCAAAATCGGTCAGCCCGACATTGAGTTATTCGGCTATTTGTCGCGCACATACATATGTGATTTTCTCATAGATACCATTGTCAGACATGGACCAAAAAAAAAATGGGACCATTCGGGAAGCTCCACCTTTCAAATAAAAAAAAAAATTCAATCGAATTGATAACCTCCTTTTCTTACAGAAGTCGGTTAAAAAGCATGAAATTGATAGAACAATTTAACGCGTAGGTATATGTAACGAAATTAATTAAATGAAAATAGCATCGTTTCTTTTTTTCGCCTACAAAATACCTAGTAGTAAATGAAATATTTAACTGTTAAAAAATCCAATTTTATTATATACTTTTTCATGTTGTTATATAATAATTATTATCTTCAAATAAAAACAAATCTAAAACCTCTCAGACTTTTAAAGTAAATATACTGTTTAACATTCAGTACAAATTTTCGCAACACATAAATCCAGGTGTAATGCCTTTGGGAGAGCGAAGTGATCCATTGTAGAGGTATTCCTGTGAGAGGAGACGAGATCAAATTTCCTCTGTAATTTACGTCAGCAATCAGTTTCATCATTTAAACATAGTGTTGCCATAGAAATATTTTATACTAGCGGCCGCGCGCAGGTTCGCATGCTTATTTGCACCCTTAGGGGTGAATTCTAATAAACCATAAAACACGTCTTCAATGAAATATTTTTAAGAGTCTAAATTTCAAATTTTATAAAAATCGGTAGCGATTTAAAGATTTTTCCATACAAACTTTCAACCCCTTATTGGCACCCTTAGGGGGTAAATTATAAAAAACCGTGAAACACGTATTCAATTACATATCTTTAAGAGTCTGAATTTTCAATTTTATAAAAATTGGTGCCTATTTAATTTTTTTTCCATACAAACTTTCAACTCCTATTTCACACTTGTGGGGTTAAAAGTTTTCAAAATCCCTTCTTAGTGGATGTCCAGATTAAGATATATAATATATTACAATTTTTTAACTTTGTGCCGTTTCCCATTAAAATACTTCCTCACTTTCCACAAAATTCTTGAGACATTGCGTGTTGAGTAGCAGAACTCAACGCCTCGCTCTCATGAGTAAGAAGCGAATCCACAACCCACATCACATTCATATGCTAGTGCCCCTGCCAGCTACGACTGGCCTCATATGTTAATTATATTATTTTCTTCTACTAATAGTAGTATTTTGGAAGCTACCCAGTTATAATAAAAAATACGATGTCCCATAAATAAATTAAATTATCTCATTATGCTATCCAATAAATTAAAAATTTGGTCTTAAAATGGAACTCGGTCAAGATGGTGAGAGCACGTTCGATGGCCACTCGACAGATACACGCGATGGAAACCGAAAATTACATGAAATATCTAGATTAATTTTAAAATTTGTAATACTTATAATTATTTTTTTTTAAATAATATCTTCGTATTCGTTAGTGTAATAAATAATATTTAGTACTAGCAATCGGAATTACTTTCGATTTCTGTATAACTTTCTTAATATAATATGCATATCTATATACACTATTTACTTAAGAGACTGAACTCAAAGAAGGCAGGTTATTCTCTGTGATATGACACAGGACTCAGCTATTTTCATCTAAAAAAATCAAATAAGTTTATTTACATTTTATCTTAAAATACAAATTAAAAAACAATCTACAAAATTAATTTAAAAAAGACAAATACAAAACAAAACGTTAAAAAAAATGTAAATACTTTTTCATTTCTCCACACAAGCGAAACCACAGTTGAAACCTAGTTTTACCAGTAGACTCATATTTACATAGAGAAAATAGAAATACAACACAATTTACCATAGTAAATATTCCGTCTTAAGATAACAAAGTAATACTCCCACTACATATGACTGTCTTTGACAAGGGTTATTACCGCCTTAAGGACATAATTAGTGTTCTTGGAGGAATTAGGGCGGTAAGGAGCCTCGTTGCCATATCATTAGGCGGGTTCCGTTGAAAATTTAAATATTAACGTGAAACTTAATGTGAGAATGTACGTAATTCGTATATAGGTTGCTCAAAATGTTGTATTTTCGTATATAAGTTTCTTTAGTACGGTCAAAGTACAACGCTGAGTTCCGCCTCTTTAAACGCAATGTATTTAAAAATGGGGGAAAGTGGGGAATTGTATATCATAATATAAATCTAAAATCTCAGTGAGAAATTGAACCTACGACCTAACATCATCACACATCTATTTTGATATCCACTGAGTAAGCTGTATTGTCTCAACAAATAGGACTTAAGCAATTTAGTTCTTTTCAATTAGCATATAGCTAGTTAGTTAGTGCATAAAAGACCACAGAAAAGAGAACCAGGTGCATAAAGAAAGTTCGTACAAAGGCAACGAGCATCTCGACATTTTTTAAATCGTTTAGTTAGAACGGTTAAGTATTGTTCAGTAATGAGAAAAAAAAACAACATTCGTCGACGTTTGAGACCCTTTAACCGTACAGTGGCCGCGGGTTCAGTTAACCTGAACTTTATTACATTTGATTTTCATTTTTAACGAGCTAGCTAGCTTCTTTGAACTCTTTTCTATTGTACTTCTTTCTGTGATAGCTTAATTAATGGTTAGTGGAATTGAATTTTCAATTGTATTTTAAGTTTTTAATCTTTTTTACGTTCACGCTGTATCACGTACATGGCGGGATAGGAGAAGGAACCTGAGAACCTACCGTTGAAACACTGTTCTCATTAAGATACTTTGGTTTCCCACTTTCCGGCAAATTATGGAGGTATTGTGTGTTGAGTGGCGGAACTCTACGCCGTCCTTTGCCTCGTTGGGATAAATGATAAACGAAGTGTCTTAACACTAGGTTCCCTCAGCCTTCCTGTGTGCGGGATGCAGCGTGAAACGTTGAAAAGAAAATATAATAAGAACAGAAAACACAGGAAATGTACACCGTTTTAATGCTTACACGTACCAAAGTCGGTACCTTCGTTATCTTCATCTAGTTAACTGTGAAATTAATATTTACATTGGTAATGTCCGCAGGGACCCTGCTTCGTATTATTTATTCAGTTTTCGTCGCTAAATGTTTTGTTTAATTTAATAATTCTGTATAAGGACTAATTTATACTATCTCTTTCGTGGAGTTTATATACATTTATGTGTGAGACGTTTTAAAGTGGTTCATATCTTTTAAAAACTAAATGGTAGCTTGTTAATTTTGATTAACTCAAAAATATTCATCCATTTTTAGCTTCACGCTGATCCCTTATGTAGCTGAGTAGGCGGAGGGAGTCTAGTGTTAAGACACTCCGTTCCCCACTTTCCGCTTAATTCTGAAGTACTCGACGCCGCGCTTCGATACTAGAGCGAAGAAATAAAAGTATTAGATATTTCACTGCCTCAAGTGGAAATCGAACCCACAATCGTCGAGCTTACAGTCACAATTCTACCCTACAATTTTAACGAATGATAAACCACATGAATAATGTAATGTAAATGCAAGGATGTTATATTTATAGCTGGCTTAGTTCTTACATTTTATTTTCCAGATTTGCTCCAGTTACACGTATTGTTCAAGAAAATATAGCAAAATGAAACTGCATTGCAACATACATACATCTTTATTATTTGATTTTTATTTAAAAATAATATTAAATTATATATTTTTTTAGCTTCGTATATATCGTATATTTTTGTTTAGCAATGTATCCTGTATGTAGAAGGGTAGGCAGAGGAAGCCTAGTATTAAGATATTCTGCTCTGAAAGTGGAGACTTTCCAACGAATTCTGCTAGCATTGCGTGTTGAGTGGCGAAACTCAACGCCGCGCTTTACCTTTGATAAATGAAATGTTAAATGTTTCATTTCTTTAAACGGGAATCGAACCCACCTATTGTATTTACAGTAACACGCTTGTGCTCCTGCACCACGACCGGCTCCCTATGGTTGCTTTTGCTTCAGTATTAAGAGAAGGACGGAGAGAATTTGATTATGAATAATTCATTCTACTTTCCGCCTATTTAGAGATATTGCATATCAATTTGCAATACTTTTTCTAAACAAACCAGGAAATAGTAACAAATATATTGTATTTTCCTTAACGCGTTTAGCGGTGGATTGGTTTTAATTAATCCTAAAGCTGTTATAGCGTTAACAAATACAAATCTATTTTAATTTAAATGAAAACCATCCATTATTCTTATAAAATCAGATAATATTTCAACGAACTCTGGCGGCCGGCCATCCTGTCTTTAAATAAAAATCCTACAAAATTAGATCAACCATTATCCACCCTTACAGTAAATTTAACATGTTAGCGAATTTCATTTATCGATTTTCCTTTGGTTATTACCACTTTAGTGTCGAATTCTCTGTCGAGTGCAAACATGAATTATTCTTTATTGCAGCTTCCTTATCCTCAACTTACATAGAGCTCGAGTTAGAGGAGAAAGATACTGGTCATACGTGATTCCGGTTGGTGCCAAATGGTGTTTTTGCTCTGGAAATTAAAAAATCGCAGGGTTTTGTACGTTTTGTTTGTAAAATATATAGAAGAGATGTAGTGAATTGAGATCATCGTGAAATATGTAAAAAAAAAATATGTAAAATATTTAAATTAATTCGTGATTTCATTATTGAAAACTAACGCCGCCTTTTATTTAAACAACATAGACAAACAAATAGAAAAAGATTTTCAATATGAATATTATTTAACAAGAATTGAACTATGAACTATCTTTCACATATATGAATATTCCACTACATTTAAAATAACTCCGTACATATTATAATTTCACTTCATACATTACCTAAATGTTAATGCAAATTCCATTTCTATTTCATCATTGCAATATGAAATTACATCAGAAATACTAGAGATTTACCACTAAATAACATTCATGTGTCCGACATAATTAAATGAATATGGACCATTATTATTATTATTTTAGGATGGATCCCGCATAGCAAATGTGGTAGGTAAGTAAAGGGAACCTGGGAACCTAGTGCTAAGACATTCCACTTCCATTAAGACTTACGTTTTCTACATGAAGGCGTACGGAATTCTGATGGCGTTGCGCGTATTATAACATAATATTATATTACTGAAAATTAAAATCACTTTATTGGGTTTTGTTTACTAAATAATATTGAACAAGCATATTCATTTAAAAAATAATTAACAAATACGTTTTTTTTTACGTTTCTTACAATGCTACCTATACTAAAATACACAGCTGGCCCAATGATGAAATTTAAACATTATCCCTTATACATTTTTTTCAGGAAGAAATAAGTAAAAAATCCTAAAAAATCTAAATATACTTTAATTTTCTATATTAATATACGTTTTAATAATTTCGCATTTACTCGTATATCACGTAAATGTAATTTTCTATCACCTCCTGAAAATCAGGTAAAAGTTTCTACCAGCTCTCCCACTTTGTAAAGTTAAAATGTTACAGACTAAAAATAGTCCTTGTAAAGAATGTGCAAGTCTCAGTACGTATTGCGGGTTTGTTAGTTTTTCCCTTTAATTACGAACGTGCGACGTCACTCGTTAAACGAGTAGGGGAAATTAGGCTCCATGCTAATTTACCTGTGACATGCTTCCTTTGGGATGTAAGCTTAGTGTACGGTAAAACTAAACTGTTGGAGATATGGAAACTATTTGTTTATTTTGAGCATTTCCATGATATTAAGGTCCATCCTATAAACCGCTCTCAAGTCTAAGATCGATCTTGAGAGCGCTTTATTAATAGAAGCCAGAATGTTTATAAAACAAAATCATTAATTTTCACATCTCTTTTTTACAAGATTATACAGGGAATACCTTATAGTAAGTCACTTATATATTCGTGTGAAATAATATACAGGGTGGAAGAGGCAGCGCTCCTTTTACTGAAACTGCATATAGGGTAAAATATTTCAAACCCAGAATTAAAAAAAATTGATAGCTCAACAGTTTGGACGTAGGATTTTTTTTTATTTCACGATTTTTATCCATACCTGTATTTCGTGTGACGCACACATAAATGTACGACGGTGCCGCTATGACAGGTAAGTGTGTGCGTGCCTATGTTATACTTTACAAATGGCGTTTTATTTTAAAACGATAATTTTATTATTTATTTTGTTTGAAAAAATAACTTTTTCATTTTTGGGAATTATTTTTTTTCTGAATTATATTAGGCTTTTATAGAGTAGTTAAAACTATGGTTTCATTTAAAGTGGTGCTGACAATTCCACCCGGTATATTAAAGAAAGTCCTTCGTAATTTTAATCCAGGCCTATCGTGGCGCAGTGGAAGAAGCGTGTTACTGTAAACACGACAGATTATGGGTTGGATTCCCAGCCGAGGAAATTAAATATTTAATATTGTAATTCTTTCCCTCTGATCGACACCAGGCACACAATAGGCTCCCTCTGCTTACCCTGCTATGTGCGGAATTTAACGCCAAGCTAAAAAAATATCTACTATAAGTTAAGCTTAAAACGTTGCGTATCATAAATATTGTTGCGGATGTCAGAAACAAATTATACAAAACTTGCTTTTCCAGCCAAAAACCCAGAAGCAGCTAGTGCCAACTTCCCAAGGAACGTCTAGTGTGGTTTTAATTCGTAGGCAATTTACCGAGCAAGAATGTGGCGGCCATTAATTTGTGGTTCCACCACAGTGCGGTCTCCCGTGTGCCAAGACCTTGACAAGCCTCATTAGGGCTTAGAGGTCTGTCTTAATTTATAATTTATGTTTTTTTTTCTGCTTCACCCTGTATCCTGAACGTAGAGGTATTGTTTTTTGAGTGGCGGAACACAGCGCCGCACTTTGGCTGTTTACCAGAGCGAATGAAAATATTAAATATTTAGTTTTTTCAAGTAAGAATCGAATCCACCTCATGTTTTTTACGTTTACAGTCGCACACTTGTGGCTTTGCGGCACAACGGTCTCATTAATTGGTGATTAGGAAAGATATTTAAAGAGCATTGAAAAAATATATTTTTGGATAAATAAGCTCTTTACGCTTCTTCCGCAATTTGTATACGAAATAATAAGGCCATCTTTCGCAAAACAAAAATAAACATATCGCGTGCTAATTTCCCTAGTGAAGACAGTTAGTCTCCGAAAAATTATTCTTATTATGTAACTTATAATTTGTCTCCTAGAGAAAATAAACTATTTTGTGTATATATGTGTATATATATATATATATATATATATATATATATATCAATATTGCAACTTCGTATTATAATAAAGTAGAACTAAAGGTATTCCTTTACAAGCCTAGTGTTAAGACACTGCTCCCCCATATCCGCCGAATTCTGAAAGCATTGCTTGTTGAGTAGAACTTGACGTCATGCTTTTCAATGACACCAGAGTGAAGAAATAACAATATGAAATATTTCAATTCTTTCAATGGGAATCAAACCCCCAACTTTTTTACAGTCGTCAGTTAAAAATTTTGCATCTTTTACTTAATTTATATAATATAGTAAATAGTAACTTCTTATTGTATGCAAACGTACCTTATAATATTATAATCCCAAAAGAGCACTAAATAACTGGTGTAGAGCTAGTTTCAAAATAGTACATGACCACGTCTCAACTGTCCCCTCGGCTCTTAAGTCAGGCACGTCTGTATCTAGAATTGAATCAATCCCAGGAGACAGGAAGTTGTATAGTCTAGAAATATTAATTTAATAATTCACTAAGATTCTAGAGGTTGTTATGGCTCAGTGGTACAAGCGTGTTTAGCGATTTTACTATTGAACGTGCTTTTGGGTATGTTGAAAAATCTCTAATTAACAATATTTATAACATTCGGTTGAAATTTCACTTGAAAATATTTCAGTTTGCTCCGTAACTTCAACATTATTCTGAAAAAATATTATAAAATATATATTAAAATAGTTTTGTTGGTTTCTCGTTAGATAAGTTTCATTTGTTAACAAAGAATAAATCACTGATGAATTTGAAATTACATAACAAAGATATTTAGAAAACTTTGGAAGTGACGCCCCATAATAAACACAGCATAAGCACAGCTTAAATTATTCGTTTTTAATATTTTATAGTATTATCTTACACGGCGGGTTGTGGGTTCGATACTCACTCGTAGAAAGTAAATATTTAATATTTTTATTTTTTCATTCTGGTTATAAGGTAAAACGCGTCTCAACACGCATTTCCTTCAGAATTGGCCGGAAAATGGAGAGTTTATTTTAATTTTTAACTTCAATTCATTTGATATATGCGGAGAAAATAAAAAAATTACGTGGATTTCAATCTGTGCCTATTCCTAACAATACAGGGTGGAAGAGGCAGCGCTTCTTTTACTGAAATTGCATATAGGGTAAAATATTTCAAACCCAGAAGTAAAAAAAATAATCATGGTACCTCAACGGTTTGGACGTAGGATTTTTTTTTCATTTCACGATTTTTATCCATACCTGTATTTTGTGTGACGCACACATACGTATGCGACGTTGCCGCTTTGACAGGTAAGTGTGTGCGTGCCTATGTTATACTTTACAAATGGCGTTTTATTTTAAAACGATAATTTTATTATTTATTTTGTTTGA